>PVIA01005801.1:0-108677 GCA_004024845.1 Tonatia bakeri
GAAAGAAAGAAAGAAAGAAAGAAGGAAAGAAGGAAGGAAGGAAGGAAGGAAGGAAGGAAGGAAGGAAGGAAGGAAGGAAGGAAACAAAGAAACTGCATGTAGTACTGTACTCTAGATGATAAAATTGTTTCCTTTGGGGAACTGGGAATTCTGATACTACCATACATGAATACGGGACTTGAAAAGTAAACTAAATTGATGACAGATGTGAGAGCTGGGTTTTTTTACTATTGAAGTGAGAATTTTAAAGGTCAGCAAGGGTAGGAGGCTAGAGGCTGGAATGATCCACGTGGTAATACATTAAAGTTGGAGACCTCAGTCAGAACTCACATTTAAAAAAAATCATTTCGCTTAATGTGAATACAGCTGATTACATATAGAAATATTCACACATGCATGTATATACTCAGGTGTTTTAGTTTGCTGTGGCTGCATAACAAATTACCACAAACTGGGTTGCTTAACACCAGTGATATTCTGGAGGCCAGAAGTCTGAAATCAATATGCTGGTTGGGTGGCACTCAGTCTGGAGGCTCTATGGGAGAGTTCCTTCTTTGCTTCTTTCAGCTTCTGGTGGCTTTAAGTGTTCTGTAACTGGAAAAGACACGGGTGTTCGGGCTGCCTGTCACTACCAAATCCAATAATCAATGACAGCAATTGAATCTTTTATGGGTGCTTTATTCAGATGGCCGGGGATTCAAGACGATGGTGGGTTCATACCCTAACAAAGCCATCTTCCCTTCTCTTTCCTGGCCAGATCTTTTATAAGGGGGTGGGGGAGAACAAGCAAGGTCGGCGAGGGCTTTGAAATTCAGCAGCTGCAACATTCCTGTCCTGGGCAGTTAGCTGTCTCCAAGGGGAAGGGGTAGTCGCCTGCTTCTTCCCAGTACGGATGTCTCCAGGCAGTAATCTCTAGTCAGTGTCCCAGGAGGTCGGCTGCTTTTCCCAGGTGCCAGGATGGGCCTTATCTGTAGTTTCTGAAACGAAAGCTTACCATACACATTACCTGCTAGATTTATGGCTATTTACTTTAAGCTAAAATTTTCCAAGTCTTAAGTCCCCTATCAGTTCCTTGACTTGTTGTTGCATGTAGGGTAAATGGAGGCAGGCTGGTGTCCTCACCCAGGTGTCTGGGTAACTAAGGAAAGCAGTTTCCTGTAACCTTGAGAATGGGCCTGATAAGTAGTGTTCTCATAGCCTTGAGACTGGGTCCAGTAAACTCTTCCCATAGCCTTGAGTGGGCTCACATGTGTAGTATGAAGCCCTGTTGCATAAGATCTGTTGGCACCCTGCTGGCTTTGTGTTCCAGTATTTAAGGGGGTAGGGACTCTCCACTGGGTACCACAACAGGTGACACACTGGGGGACGAGAAACATACAATGTGCTATACTGGGGGACAGGTGACATGTAGAGACATGCAGGGGGAACACAGCTTGCAGCTGACCCATCTGTGAATAAAGGCATGTCAAGCATCCTCATGGCTCTGTGAATATTCTTCCTTCTGCCTGAATACCTGTCAGGCCTTGAACACTGGCAACACATTGCATCACTCCAATCTCAGCTCCTTTTTTCGTATGTCTTTCCTCTTTGTGTTTTTTTATAAGGATACATGTTAACGAGTTTAGGGACCACCTAAACTTGTTACCTCCTCATTACAAGTAATCATTTCCCCAAATAATGTACATTCACAGGTTCCAGGGATTTGAAGTAGATATCTTTTGGGGGGCGTGGGTGGGGGGTATTTTTGGTATTTCTAAAGTCCTAAATCTGGATAGTGCCTGGATTTAGCATACAGGGTGTAGTCTGCTGTCCCTTGAGGTAATACAAGGTATTTACCATATTCAAAAGTTATTTAGTAGCATTGTAATAGCATTAGTATTATCATCTATTTCTTTTATGTTTGTAGCAGCTGGAAAGTGAATGTTTATAAGATATGCAATTTGGATTTATAATTTCAATTGTATATTTGCTATGCCCTCCTTTAAAAATACCAAAATAATACCTTCCTACCTGCAGACCCCGAATTTCACAATGACAGACCTTTGCATCCTTAACTTTCAAAGGGTTGACAACAATGAAAAAAAATCATTTTGCTTTTTCTTCAGTTTCTTTCTAATTATGAGGTTTTAGAAATAAGATATGAATGAACAATTGTTCTGTGAGGTTTACTTTTTTGTAGACCCTTTGCGAAACAGTTTCAAGCAGCTTTGTTTCAGAGAAGGTTCTCTGGAGATTCTGGCTTGGAGCCTCTGAGAGGAAACAGCTGCCGCTGTGTGGAGAAGTCACACCAGCCTCTGACGGCCTGTTTGCCTTGTTTTCCCCTCAGCTCCTTGTTTTCCCCAGGCTCCATTCACAGTGGAAACATACTCTGTTGGAGGGAGCCGTTGTATATTACCTTGTTGCTATCACCCTGCACAGAAATGTTGAAGAATTATGGGGTATAATCCTAAAGTCAGATGGCTGTTTTTCAGCCATTAATCTGCAGACAAAGAAGCAGAAGCATTTTAATGTGTTTGCAAACCCTGGTTCGAAGGCTTACATTTGATGAAGCTTCCTGGCAAATACAAATTCTATGCAAAGTATGGCTGTTTTTAGTGAACAAAAATGAGGCAGGGGGAGTTATTGAAATAGCTTGTTAAAAATCCACTTGATTCCTGGCTTCTAGGGTCAGGCACTGGGTCTTGTCTTTTGTTGTATCCCCACCTGCCCAGCACCCAGTAACCACGTTCCAAATCATACGTACTGCATTGTGGAAGTGAATAACAAATTTGTATTCATTTAATTTCACTATTGGAGTAGAACCAAGTATGAATAGAGGGGCCTGAGCCAAATCACAGTTGGAAAGAAGGCTCAGATAACCTACGGTACTTCCTTCCTTTTTCAGAAGGCTCACTCTGATGCACTGGCATGCATACTGATGTATGATGGTGTGGATGCCAAAAGTAAAAATTGCCTGTCTTTGTAATTTTCAGGGGAGGAGAACCACCACATCCCACTTGAGAATAGGTCCATAAATAGGTACGTTTTCCTCTGCAAGCCCCTGACACAGAGCATCACAAACCAATGAAGACTTCTCTAAACCACGAAGCTCTAGACAAATGTAAGACTTAACAAAATTTATCTGATTAGCAACAGGGTGATTTATTTTATTTAAAATTACTTAATAGATTTAAAATCAACAATAAAATAGAAAGACAAAGCATTAAATTAAAAAGTAGCATATTACCTGTAGAATAGAGTTAGAAGTCAGAGTTCTTCGAATATATTTTGTTCATATACTTAATTTGGAACCATGTAAATCTTTTGCATAATCATAAAATTGAATATAAGTTGAAATGTAAACAAATGAATTTAAAAACAGCTCCAACTGATGGCATAACTTCATGCAGTTATGTCTTTAAAATACAGTAATTTGACTGCGTATATCTAGAGATATATACACTGAAGACAAAAAGAACTATAAAAATAATCCTAAACTGTTCTTAGCAATCATACTGTCAGAGATTGTGGTAGACAGAGAGAAGCGCCACTCGGATACCCCCTCAGGGAAGGGACAGTGGTTGGTGAAGTCTCAGGCTATCAGGTCCTTCAGGACTGACCTCAATCAAGTTCAGAGCCACCTTGCCTGAGGCTTGCCTCTTCTGGAGCAGCCCACATCTGGTGACCAAGTAGGAAAGGAATGTAAGGGTTTGGCCAGTTTTGCACAACATGCAGCATCAGTGATGGGAAAAATTCATTTTGGTATTCCTTGCTGTGTTGGCCAAAGTTTTGAAGGACCTGAGCACATTGCATTACATTTATCCGGCTTCTGCCAAGTTCTGCTTCCTCCTCCTTCCTTTCTCTTGTATCCTAAACTCCGTCTCATTGTGTACTTCCACAGAGCCCAACCTGTGGCAGAGAACCTGTGCCTGAGACCTTAATATATGTACTTTGGGATAGAACAAGGGAATAGTCACATGTATGTTTAAAATCAGAATTTTTGGAGGATGAGAAAGAAGTTTCAGTGGAAGATCAAGGCTTAAGTAAAAACCCTGTAAGTTAGGATTTCAGTTCAAAGTGTTAATATCAAAATGTGATATGTTTTATCTTTAAAATACATATATTTGTATCAGTCAGATTTTGCTGCTTAACAAGCCACCCTAAAGTTAATGGTTTAAATGATAACCATTTATATTTCTCAAGATTCTGTGGTGTAGCTGGGTGGTTCTTCAGGTTTGGGCTGGCTAGTTCAGGAATGGGTTTTGCAGAAGGACATAATTCACATTTCTGGAGTTTCAGCCAGGACAGCCAGGATGATGGGTACCTGTCTCAACGTGGCCTCTGTCCTCAAGGAAGGTAACCTGTGCTTCTTTCCAGCACTACAGCGAGCAAGCCCTTGCGGCACCTGAGCTTTTTAAGTCTCTGCTTTTGCCACCTTTGCTGTTGTTCATTAGCCAAGGCAAGTTCCCTGGCCAAGCCCAGATTCTACAGTTAGAGAAATAGATTTCATCTTTTGATGGGAATAGTGTCAATGTCACATGCAATGTTGCATACAGGAAAGAGTGCTAACAATGTTACATACAGGAAAGAGTGCTAAGACTCCTTGGAACAATAGCTGATTCCAGGTTTGGGACAGGAGAAGGAAAAGAGGAGGCTGGAATATCTTATAATACCAGACAACAAGAAAGCTGTCAAAGATGACGATGGTATCAAATGGACTTGGTACAGACTTGAATAGACTTCTGCTGGCCTAAGATGAAGATATTTGACTATTCGTACAGATAATAATTGCAAGGTATTAAATATTTCAAATGTTTAAAATCCATATATTTATAATGACACTAAAGAAGAAATACTATTGGTCATTTTTGGAGGATTTTAGGGAATTAACTCATTATGTTAAAAATATATATTTATATGTATTATATATATATGTGTGTGTGTATATATATATGTGTGTGTGTATATATTCTGTATACCAAGAAAAATGGGTAGGGAGGTTTGTGGGTGGAAGTGGCAGACCCTGGGGCTCCAGCTGCCCTAAGGGCCGAGGGGTTCAGCCAGATGACTGTCAGCTTGCCCACAGGTCATTCCTGTCAAATTAATGTTACTTAACACATTAGTTCAGCGTTTACTACCTCAGGGATTGTTAGCCCAGCTCTTCAGTTTGTTTATTTTCCAGTCCTTCACTTTTCGGGAAGAGAGAACCAAAGTCCAGGGAGGTATCTCGACTTACCCAAGGGCACTCACTGAATCGGAATTTCTCCCACGGATTCCAAGTAGAGGTGGCCCCTCTTCATTTCTATAATCAGCTTCTTTCACGATGCTCTCAGTCCAGAGTCCCCCACCTCCTCAGCCTTTGTTTACTTCGGTGAAGCCCATTATTCCATTTCCCCTTCCACTTCTTCCTGCATTCTTAGTGATTTCTATTTATCCTTCAAAGCCCTTTACCTGATTCCTCTTCATCTTACCTCCTTTGTCTAACCTCCCTTAGCCGCCCCAGGCATCCAGTCACTTCCTCTGCTTTTATCCATTCCCTCCCCTTTTACCGTGGCTTTATTTACAAACGATTTACATACATTGAAATACACTCATTTTCAGTGTTCAGCTCAATGTTTTATTTTTGCAAGTGTGTATACCTGTGTATCCATTGCCACAATTAATATGTAGAATATTTCTTTTTTATACTTTTTATACTTGTTTTTCTATTACAGTTGTCCCAATTTCCCCTCTTTGCCCTGCCCTGTTCAACCGAAGTTCTCTCATACTCTTTTTGTTCGGTTGTCCCCCACGCCCCCACCTAGCCCTAAGCAATCACTGATCTGCTTTCTGTGACTACAGGTTAGGTTTTTGTTTTCCAGAATTTTGTATTAGTGGAATCGAACAATTTGTGCTCTATTGTCTCCGGTTTATTTTGCTCAGGATAATATTTTTGAGATTTGTCTATGTTGTTGTCCACATCAGTAGTTTGCTCCTTTTGTGGCTGTGTAATATTCCCATGTGTGGATAAACCACAATTTAACCATTCGGCTGTTGATGGACATTTTGGTTGTTCCAGTTTTCTGGCTACTTTGAATAAAGCTGCTATGCACCTCCACAGTGTTGTACATTGGCTTGTACTTAGAACTGATAGGGGACTCAAGACTTGGAAAATTTTAGCTTAAGGTAAAAAGCTGTAAGTCTAGCAAGTAATATGTATGTTAAGCTTTTGTTTCAGAAACTACAGATAAGGCCCATCCTGGCTCCTGAGAAAAGCAGCCGACCTCCTGGGCCACTGGCTAGGGATTACCGCCTGGGGACATGTTGGAGGCATCAGGGCCTTTTGTGTGACCACCCCCCACCCTTGGGAACAGCTAACTGCTGAGAACAGGAAGGTTGCAGCTTCGCTCATCTATTCCTCCCTGAATTTCAAAGCCCTCGCCGACCTTACTTGTCCTCTTATAAAAGATCTGGCCAGGAAAGAGAAGGCAAGATGGTTTGCTAGGGTATGAACTCGCCATCTTCTCGGATCGCCAGCCATCTGAATAAAGCACCCACAAAAGACTCAATCTCTGTCATTGCTTATTGGATTTGGTAGTGACAGGCAGCCCGAATGCCAGTGTCTTCTCTGGTTACGGAATTACAAGTACAGTTTACATGTAGTGCAAAGAGCGCTAAAGCCAGAGCTGAGCCCTACAAGTCTCAGAGAATGTACTGTATTTATTTTTTGGACCATAAGACCCATGCACCTAGGTTTGAGAGGAAGAAAACAGGAAAAGAAAATTTGAAGCAAAAAATGTGGTAAATATTTAATAACATAAATAACATATTTCACCAATGTCTTCATAAACAGAACTCAACAGCAGCATTAACAACCATTATTCCTCCCAAATTTGGGGGTGTGTGTCTTATAGTCCAAAAAATATGGTATGTAAATTGTTCAGTACAGTTTCAACACAAGATAAATACTTAATAAATAATAACTATTATGGCTGCTCTTCTTTTTTGCTATGTGGTCATGAGTGAGTTACTTACCCTCTCTGAGTTTCAGTTTCTTTACAGGTAAAATAAAAAATGTCCAGGATTTTGCTCACGATGCTGATGACACACTGTGGGGGTATCAAGCAATCACACAGAGTATTGGAGGGGGTTGCTCTCCCAGTGGCTGGTTAAATAATGGAGGATATAACTTAAAAATTCTTGGGATAGGTATGCTTATGGAAGAGTACAGAAGAAGACAGACTAGATTGTGCCTGTGAAATAAGGGTATCCTGTAGAGAGGCAGTGGAAGCCAGGGAGGGGTCAGTATAGGGAGCAGCAGTAAAGTTTATGGAATGTTACATGCACAATATAAGATGTGGGCAGAGGGTTTTTTTTTTTTTTTTTTTAGTTTTAGGGAGCATATCCAAGATGGACTTAGGTGCTGGAGCAAGTGAATTATGATGATCCTCTTAAAATAAGTTTGCTTTAGAACCAAGAATATCCACCCAGCATCAAGGTTACACAAGACTTCTCCTCCTCCCACCCCCCCCACCCCCCAGGTCTTTGCTAATTGAATTAAACCTTTCTTGCCAATAAGGAAGTCTCCTAAAGAGTGACTGGAAGGATCGATTGTGCTCATATTATGATTTGGCTTTCCAGTTGCTCCAGGCTGCAAGCCCAGCTCACATTCCTTTTGGCTACTGTCTCCTTTTATCTTCCTGTAATCTTTAGTGACATCTGATCCCGTTACAGGCTGCCGCCTTTCCAGGCATAATCTGTTGCCTAGTACCCAGGATTGTGGCTAACTCAGAGGATGGGGCTAGGTCTTCGTAGTGATCCACACTTTTCAGTTTCAGCTGCAGTGCCAGTGGAATTGAAAGCTCTTCAGTGAGAAAAGGAAATGCTGTGGTTTGTTTTCCAGAATCGTGCACGTGCTATAACCAAAATCAGCAACAGGAAAGAAGAGAAATCATAGAATTAAAGTCTGTCTTCCTCTCCTTCACCTCCTATTGTGGTGGGTGTCACATCACTTTCAAAGCTCACCGAGCCTCACTCTGCCCAGAGCCACCCCCGGCATTCTTCCAAGCTCCAAACCTTCCTCCCACCCTTTTGTGATAATCTTGCCTTTGCTGCACATTTCCTTTTCATTGAACTCATAAATGTCTAAAAACTGTGTTTCTCACTGCTAAGACATCTCCCACACAGGTTAAATATTTCATAGCTCTCAGTTCCTCTGGGGAATTATAATTTACCTCAAATGAGTGACTCCTACTCCGAGAGCTTCAGGTAACTTGATGGATGGAACCTGACATTGGATATTTTGATAGACAGGTATTTTGGTAGACAGTTATTTTAAGTTTTCTTTGCTTCACATCAGTCACTAATGCTAGCTAATGTTGCTGAGGAAATGAATAGAAGTACTTCACAATTTTTGGGATCCTGCACAAGGTGGTAATCTTACATGATGGTGTGAAAAACTGAACCAAGGAGCTACTTCATCATCGAAAGCAGAACGAGTCATCGAGCTCCTCAGTACCAAACTAGAACATGTTGGTAACAAATAGTTAAAAAGCACTATGCCAATGATTTGTTCAGGCCGAATTCTTCCAGGCCCTCCAAACACTGCATTTATTAAAAATTGTCCATCTCATTTCCAAGAATAAACAGTGGCATGATTCATAACAGCGGAAAGGACCTGTCAGGTATGAAATCATCACTAAGCCAAAGAAATGACTATGATTTGTCAGAATCACTGCTGTGAATAAATAGTGGGAATTCGCTTGTCCTCTGAACAACACCAGTAAGGACTGACACATGACAGGTAGTTTTGCCTTTTATAGAAACCATCCAGAAATGGTTTGTAGATATGTGATTGTTAGAGGTTCAGGAAACCCCTAAATTTTATAAAGGTGATCTAGATATATCATCAAGATAGGGACATAAGCAGAGAAAGCGACAGCCTAATCAATTATATTATAACCCAAATATGTGAACGAATAAAGAAACAGCAGCTTGTGCTCTGCACACAGCACGTACATACACATATACACAGCAATGTTCTGTTGGAGTCAGCAGAGCAGGTTTAGAACTGACTGTTAAATAATCAGGAATTTTGCAAGCCATTGTTAAATTCTGTTGATAGTTTGAAACCAGTCATGGCAGGAGTCTATACCATCAAAATCGGTAATTGCTATAGACCAGGGCTTTTTGTTTTGTCTTGTTTTCAGATAGCTGGTTTACCAATCCACCTGTGTCTAGTGTTACTGGAGGCAGAGGTTCTATCAGGAAAATGTATCTTCCCATCTCTTAGAGAGGGATGTGTTGTGGAACTGGAGAAGTTCACCAGACATTCCCAGAGCCTGGCTTTAGTTAGTATTCCTCCAATTGCCCTCGCTTCAGATTAATGCTCAATAAACAGCCTGTTGCTTATTTGTTTGGTACCAAGAGATGACTTGGTATTAAACTCCTTGAAGTCCTGGGAATTCCATGGAGCCCTCTTCAGGGACATCTGGGGAGAGAGGAGAAGCATCACATGAAGCTGAGTAGGTCCTTCATCTATCTGCAACCTGAGCTGCCCCATTTTCTTGATTTTCCATGTTGGTTGTCCACAAGAATGCCAAACAGAACAGTTGCTTGGAGAAAGCATACTGCTGCTGAATCCAACCAACCAACCAGCCAACAAACCAACCAAACCCTTGAAAATAATGGGCCAGAGCTCTGTGTTCACCAGAAAAGCACATCCCTTATTGTCAACAAGGTATTTTTCTGGATATAATTCATCTACCTGTGAGTTTAGTTAACTTCGATTTGTTTCCCATCAGCTGGTAAAGTTGGGATGTACTGACTGAAATTTTAAATCTCTCAACAAACCAGCGTGAAGACTGGGCCTGCTGGTGAGGAACTGCCCTTCTGAGATTTTGATCAGGGGGGTCGGCAGGGCGTCCTTTCTGACAGCTATCTCTCACGGGAAGCAGGTGGGTAACCTTTTCTTTGCTACTGAAAACTGGAAAATGAGTCAACCAGGTGAGCTGGGCTCAAGTCTCATGAAGTTTTTGTCTTTTAAAATGGCTCCTCTTCTGATTATGAAAGTGACCCCAATGTCCCTAATTAAAATTTAGAAAATGACAGAAGCAAAGAGAAGAAAATGAAAATCACTTTCCTCACATTGTAAAGGCAGTCACTCTTACTTATGGTGTATATTCTAGCTCTTTATACATACACATATATTCGCTCACATACATACACCTTTTTTTTTTTTTTTAAAGAGGAGTGTTAAAACTTGGGTTCACAAAGTAATGGCACTTGACTTGTTCTCACCATAATTTCCTCATCTGTTACATATGGGTGTAAGTTGATCTATATAAGAAAGGCCTCTTCTTACAGCCTCAACCTGAGTCTTGGCTTCTCACCTGCTTCCCTGAACAACATGAGCTTCAGCACACGCTTCAGCTTCTCCACAAGATACTGGACCCAGGACTCCCTGCGGTTGCCCAGCTACTGGGTCTGGCTGGCCAGCAGTGTGGCCAGCATTTATGCAAGTGCTGGGGACTTGGGCTCCTGGGTCTCTGTGTCCCACTCCACCAGCAGGGATTCCCAGGGGTCTGGTGGGTATAGGGGGCATCAGAGTGAGAAAGAGACTATGGAATGCCTGAATGACCACCTGGCCTCCTACCTGGAGAGGGTGAGAAGCCTGGAGGCTAATAATTGGAGACTGGAGATCAAAATCTGGGAACTCTTAGAGAAGAAGGGATCCCAGGTCAGAGACAGGGAGCATTATTTCAAGACCATTGAGGACCTGAGGGCTCAGATCTTTGCAAATTCTGTGGACAATGCCCGCATCATCCTGTAGCTTGACAATGCTTGTCTTGCTGCTGATGACTTCAGAGTCAAGTATGAGACAGAGCTGGCCATGTGCCAGTTTGTGGAGAATGACATCAATGGGCTCTGAAAGGTCAGTGATGACGCCAATATCACTCGGCTGCAGCTGGATACAAAGATCAAGGCTCTCAAGGAGGAGCTGCTCTTCATGAAGAACAACCAGGAGGAAGTAAATAGTCTACAACACCAGATTGTCAATTCTGGGTTGACCGTGGAGTTGGATGCCCTCAAATCTCAGGACCTTGGCAAAATCATGGCAGACATCTGGGCCCAGTATGATGAGCTGGCTCGGAAGAACCGAGAGGAGCTGGACAAGTGCTGGTTCCATCAGTTTGAAGAGAGCACCACAGTGGTCACCTCGCAGACCGCTGAAATAGGTGCTGCTGAGACGACCCTCACGGAGCTGAGATGTATGGTCCAGTCATGGAAGATCAACCTGGACTCACTGAGGAATCTGAAGGTCAGTTTGGAGAACATCCTGAGAGAGGTGGAGACATGCTATGCCATACATATGGAATAACTCAATGGGATCCTGCTGCACCTGGAGTCAGAGCTGGCTCAGACCTGGGCAGAAGGGCAGTGCCAGGCCCAGGAGTATGAGGTCCTGCTGAGCTTCAAGGTCAAGCTGGAGGCTGAGATTTCCACCTACTGCAGCCTACTGGAAGAAGGGGAGGACTTCAATCTTGTTGATGCCCTAGACAAGAGCCACTCCTTATAGACCATCCAAAAGACCACAACTCGTAGGATTGTGGACGGCAGCAGAGTGATGTCTGAGGTCAAGGACACCAAAGTTCTGAGGCATTAAAGGCAGCAGAAGTGGGGCATCACTTGGCAGGGCAGAAGGCTGATAAAAAGTTCATTGAAAGATTAATAAAAGGTCCCTTCTTTATATAAAATTCTAAATAAAAGCTAATGTAAAAGTGTCATATTTTAAAAAGCAAAGTAGTTATTTTAGTAGGTACTAATAAAGTACAATCTAAAAGCATAATATGATACTCAATAAACATAAGTCTCACTCCCACAGCTATCCAGTTCTTCCCAGAGGCAACCATTGTTACTGGTGCCTTGTTTATTTTTCAGAGAGATTCTAAGCATATGCAGGCATATCTGTAAAGTGTAACAGCTAATTTAAAGGAAGATTTCTGGTTTATATGCTGAAGTACAGCCAAAACATTTTCAGCCTACTAGAATTTTTTAAAACGTGTTTTGTTTTTATGCTTTATTTTCCTTTATGGCTAGAGAAAGCATCTCGTGTATGGTCATTACTGTTATCATAGTCATCAGCAAGCATGAATTAATCCCCTATGGTATGCAGTTTTCTGTAAGAGTACCTTCACTTAAGAGAATGAATTCTATTGATTTGGGGGGTCGCAGTTGGCAAGATGGTAAATGCATAACAGTGATACTTTCTCCATTTCAGAAATAAAGAATCCATCTATATTTTCAGTTTAGAAAGAGAGAAAGAAAAAAATCCCAGCACAATCACATTTAGAGATGAGTAGGTCACATGTGTTTAGGAAATCAATGTAGATACAGTAGTTCTCATTATTCATGTATAGCCACCATGGTGGTGGGATTAGTTTTCTATCACTACTTTAACATATTGCCACAGCCTTAGTGGCTTAAAGTAACACACGTTTATTTTGGTATAGTTCCATAGATAAGAAGTCCGAAAAAAACCAAAAACAAACAAAAAAATAGAAGTCTGATGATAGGTCTTACTGGGCTAAAATTAAGACTCTGAGAGGGCTGCATCCCTTTCTGAAGGTTGTAGAGGAGAATCCCTTTCCCTCCCTATTTCAGTGTCTAGAGCCTGCCCACATTTCCTGGGTCATGACCTCCTGCCTCCTTTCTCCTTCAAAGCCAGCAATGTTGCATCTCATTGATCCATTTTCTGGAGTTGTCTTCCTCTGACCACAGCCAGGAAAGGCTCTCTGTTTTTAAGGTTTCATGTGATTAGATTGGTCCCAGATAATTCAGAATGATCCAGAGTAGTCTTCCTATTTCAAGATGCTTAATTCAACCAAGTCGCCAAAATCTCCTGGCCATGTATGATAATACATTTACAGGCTCTGGGGATTGCAATGTGGACACCTTTGGGGTGGCGTTACTCTGCCTATCACAGGGATCAAGAGAAATGAATTCCCAAAGGAACGAAACAATCTTTCTAAAGTGGACCCTTGCAGGATTACAGCCCCACTCAGGGGTGATGCTGAAGGACAACAGAGAAGAAAAATCCTTCCAAAGGGCAGAACTTTGAACAATAGATTTTTGGCTGTTCATATGTAGGATGAGAGATGACCAGAAGTGTGGATCTACACTGCTTCATGGGGAGTTACTAATTGTTGGGCTGGTGGGTTAGGGACTTGAAAGAAACAGGATTACAAGGCTGGTGACAGAGAAGTTTGGGGAAGAGGTATGTGGATGGACCTCTCTGAATGGGCACGAACTGTGCAGGTATTTGTGCTTTACATGAAAGCCCATCAGAAGGCATGAACTGCAGAAAGGGCATTTACTGATCAGGTGGGCAAAATGATGCTCTCTGGCATGTCAGTTATTTTCTCTGGTCTTCCCAGTGTTTGCTCAATGGGCCCCTGAACAAAGTGACTGTGGTGGCCGAAATGGAGGTTAGGCATGGGCTCAGTCATGTGTATTTACCTGTACTAACGCTGACTTGGCTAACACTATTGCGGAGTGCTTCATCAGCCAACAGGAAAGGCCAGCATTAAATCCCCTTGGGCAGTTTCTCCAACCCATAGCTTCTGTTGTTCACAGTGACCACTGGTATCTGGTGGCCAGTAGCTGGCACCCTTCAAGCAATTTCACAGTGGAGTGTCTCTGATTAGATACCTCCCCATGAGTAGTTTTCCCCAGCACCCTAGATGATGGGTTTCCAGTAAGTTCCAGAGGACAGATTTCTAGCAAGTTCTGCCAGCACAGCACCCAAGAGACTGCTCTGTCATCCAGTGAGTCATTGCTGTGCTTTCTCCAAAATCTGGATCTCGAACCTGGGGACTAATAACAGATAAAAAATAAATAAACCCTTTCATTAATTTGGTTGATTATTGTCTTGAAATTTCCATCTCATTATGATGAGAAGAATCAAAGTCTGGTCTAGTTCTCAGAGGAGGAAGGTATTCCCAAATTTCACATCTCCTAAAAAGGACATAATGTTTCTTCAAGAATTCATGAGAATTTATGTCCTATGTTTAAACTTGAAGCTGAATTCACTCCGATAATTCTGCATGACTTTTCTTTGTAATTAAAATCTATAAATCCTTTATATTTGCATAAACTTGTTTTATAAGGTTTGGTGTACAAGGTTGACTGTGACAGAGAGCTTACTGTGTGAATGAGGCTTTCCAAGCTCCCCTTTAGTTTCTGCATAATGCATTCTACTGGTGCCCAGATTCTGAGGCTGCTTTAAAGCCTGAAATAGAATAATTAGCCTTTGTAAGTGTCATGATTTACAACCTGCTTTTACACATACTATAGCTTTTAATAATCTACTCTCCAACCTTCAAGGTTAGTTATGATAATTTAAGTAATATAAGTTTTTCTTTTTTTTTTAAAGATTTTATTTATTTTTAGAGAGGGAAGGGAGGGAGAAAGAGAGAGAGAGAAACATCAGTGTGCGGTTGCTGGGGGCCGTGGCCTGCAACCCAGGCATGTGCCCTGACTGGGAATCGAACCTACAATGCTTTGGTTTGCAGCCCACGCTCAGTCCACTGAGCTACACCAGCCAAGGGCATAATATAAGTTTTTCTGTTCAAATGTTATATTTTTGTTGTAGAAAATTTAACAAACATGAAGGAATCAAAATAATAAATTTTTAATGACTTTCCAGTGATAATTGTTGTTCAAACTTTAATGTGTATTCTTCCAGTATAGTTTTTAAACATACACATTTTTTTTTTGTAAAAATGAAATCATATGGCATATAACCTGCTATTTTACCTAACACTGTATCATGACTATGATTTTATGTCATGATTTTAATCCTTTTGGATTAGGACCTCTTTTTGTCTAATGAAAACTACATTTTCTAAGCCCCAGAAGAAGACCCTGCAATTAGGCAACTGAGGTTTATCAGTGAATGCACAGAGGAGGATCCAGGATTTGTGTGATTTGAAGCTTGTGTATACAAGTTTGGAAACTCTCTTTCATTTGTTTTATGTTCAACTTTATTTTGTGTTTGGTTAGGTTGCATGCTTTCTTTTAAAACATTTAAACAATGCTAAATATATAAAGTGGCAACACTTACCCCAACTGGGCAGCAAGTAATTCAGGTCAGTACAATGGTATTTTCCTTTTTAGAACTCTGTTCATGAAACTGTACATGTGTAATATTTCCTATAATATTGATTTAAAAAATACAAATGGGATCATACAATCCATACAACTTGTTTTTCTAATTTGATAATACTATATTAGACATTGAATAGTATTTCTTAAATGCGAGAAAGTGAATTTAATTTTGACTCTCCATTTCTATGTTTCCATCTAATTTAATGGTTAGCTTGTATGAAAAAATTACTTCTTTAATGTTTTCTTTTTTAAATATATTTTATTGATTATGCTATTACAGTTGTCCATTTCCCCCCCTTCATTCCCCTCCACCCTGCAAACCCTCTCCCACCCACATTCTGCCCCCTTAGTTCATGTCCATGTGTCATAAGTTCTTTAGCTTCTACATTTCCCATACTATTCTTGCCCTCCCCCTATTTCTACCTACCATCTATGCTACTTATTCTCCGTACCTTTTCCCCCTCTCTCCTCCTCCCACTCCCCTGTTGCTAACCCTCCATGTAATCTCCATTTCTGTGGTTCTGTTCCTGTTCTAGTTGATTGCTTAGTTTCTTTTCGTTTTTGTTTTAGGTGTGGTTGTTAATAATTGTGAGTTTGCTGTCATTTTACTATACATGTTTTTTATCTTATTTTTCTTAGATAAGTCCCTTTAACATTTCCTAAAATAAGGGATTGGTGATGATGAACTCCTTTGACTTGACCTTATCTGAGAAGCACTTTATCTGCCCTTCCATTCTAAATGAAAACTTTGCTGGATAGAGCAATATGGGATGTAGGTCCTTGCCTTTCATGACTTGGAATCTTCTTTCCAGCCCCTTCTTGCCTGTAAGGTCTCTTGAGAAATCAGCTGACAGTCTGATGGGAACTCCTTTGTAGGTTACTTTCTCCTTATCTCTTTCTGCTTTTAGGATTCTCTCCTTCATTTTTACCTTGGCTAATGTAATTATGATGTGCCTTGGTGTGTTCCTTCTTCGGTCCAACTTGTTTGGGACTCTCTGAGCTTCCTGGACTTCCTGGAAGTCTATTTACTTTCCCAGAATGGGGAAGTTCTCCTTTATTATTTTAACTTTCCCACTTTTTGCTCTTCCTCTTCTCCTTCTGGTACCCCTATAATTCAGATGCTGGATCGTTTAAAGATGTCCTGGATGTTCCTAAGCTTCTCCTCATTTTTTTGAATTCTTATTTCTCCATTCTTTTCTGTTTGGTTATTTCTTCCTTCCTTCTGGTCCACTCTATTGTTTTGAGTCCCAATTTTCTTCCCATCACTATTGGTCCCCTGTGTATTTTCCTTCATTTCTCTTATTGTAGCCTGCATTTGTTCATCTAATTTGTGACCATAATCAACCAATTCTGTCAGCATCCTGATTGCCAGTGTTTTGAACTGTGCATCTGATAGGTTGGCTATCTCTCGGTTGCTTAAAAGTACTGGTTGCAGAGCTGTCAATTCTGTTTGAGTCATCTTTTTTTTTTTGTTTCTTTGGTCTGGTCGCACCTGTTACATATGAGGGGTGGAGCCTTAGGTGTTCGCCAGGGCGGGGCACCCCAGTCGCTGGGTTGTGACGTTGTATGTGGGAGCTGGGTCTGAGAGGGAACCATGGTGCTTGCTGTGCTCTCCGTCCGGCCTCGGAACCTTCCACTGCTTCCCCCCAGCAAACGGGGCCCCTCTGGTGCCAATTCCCATGTGGGTGGGCTTGTGCACCCCATGGGACTTTCCAAGGACCTCTCCTGTGAGGCTTGGAGTTTCTTCCTGCACCTCAACCCCCACAGGTGTTTTTAATCAGTGTCCCAAGGCTCTATTTCCCAGCGCTGTGATCCTGGGTTGTGCGCAGTGCCTCACTTCACAATCGTCACCTTGCTGGGTCTGCCAGCTGCCGCTTGCGCACTCAGGGTCCACCCGCTGTGGTCTTGCATGCCCCGGATGACTTATGTGCCTGGTCCCAACACTTTCTGCTCTTCGCGCCGTGACCTGTGCCCAGTTGCCGGACTCTGCCCCTCCTACCGGTCTGGATGAACAGGTCTATTTTAACTTCTTGGTTGTCAGACTTCCATACAGTTGAATTTTCTGTCAGTTCTGGTTGTTTTTCTATTTCTAAATTGTTGTTGTCCCTATCTTGGTTGTGCGAGGAGGCACAGTGTGTCACCTTATGCCTCCATCTTGGCCAGAAGTCTCTTCTTTAATGTTTTCAAATCAGTTGTTAATTAGGTAGTCTTTTGGAAATGCTGAACAGTTTTATTAAATAAGAAGAGTACTTCTAGTGTTTGTGATTTTTGTTCAAATGTTTATTACTTTATTTTTAAATAAGTTATTAAGAAGTAAAACACTTGTTCAGACTGCAGGACTGAGAAACTGACTTGAAAATAATGGGAAATTGTCTTTTTCACATAGCAGGCAGGCTCTCTAAAAGAAAAGAAATCACATTTGAATATATATAAATTATTTATATGGATATTTATTTAGAATGCAAAGTCACAATATCTTCCTAGGCCTTTGGAGATCTAGACCCCTTTCAAATGAGATCTATTCAGGAAATTTACCAGAAATAGTCATGTAGAAATGCTTCCTGATTGCAAGCTGGCTTCCCCTTATCATCTGGAAAATTCTTTAAGCCAGCGATTTAGTACTCACAGGAACCTGCGTAAATTAGGGGCTAAGAAAGCCCTCTTAGCTCTTCACTTCATTAGCCTCAAGGTAAATTCACATCTGTTCATGAATTAAACCCACTGGACCCTGGTTAAGAAGTCCTGATTTACTGCATCATTTGTAATGGCTTCCTAGTGATCAATATTACAGATGTACAATAATGTGTTTAACCAGGTGCCTTCTGTTGAACGTTAAAGATAGTTTATAATTCCACCAGAATAATCATCCTTACAGCTAAATCTCTGCATCTTCCCTGGTTATTTTTTTAGGATAAATTCCTGTAAGTGGATCAAAGGGCATCTACAGTTGAATGTTTAGATTTGGCAGGATTATTTAAGTTCCATTTCACAAATAAAGAAAGTGAAGGTGTAGTGGCTTACAGATATGGATGTTTAAACTCAACTTTTTAGTCCCTGAATCATGTATCATTCACAGTCTACCCTATGACTCCAGGAAACCATTTGTCACTGTAAAATCTTTTGTCTCCAGAACTTCTCCATTGTGTGAAATGCTAGGGCTGCTTCCCTCCACTTCCCAGCCATGCCACATTCACGTAGGTTCAGCTCATGTTGTTCTTACAGCATTTCTGCTCCATGGTCTATTTGTGATAACATTTCAGTTTGGCACAGGACAGCTGTTAGGTATTTTGCTGGGCGTGATCATGAGTATTATGTCTAGCAGGAGGTGCTCAATAAATTGGCGACTGTTGAATGACATTGAATAGTTACAACAATCCTCCTGCAACTTCAGCTGACTACTCATGTTTTAAAAAGTTTATGGCCAAGCCTTGTGCTCCTAACATTTATGGTTCCAGATGGAAATGGCTGTTCTAAATCTGATGGCTATAGAGTTTTCTTATAAAGTTTGTTGGATTTTGTATGTGTGAAGAGCAGGACCAGTAGAACAGCATTGGTCCAGTTAAGACAGGATAAAGTGTGTAAAACAAAATGATGTCATTCATGTCAACCGAGCTGGCAGCCAGTCAGCCATGATGCTTTGGTTTCAGAAGGAAACTACCTCACACCAGACACATCTGGTGAAAACACATGCTTAAGTTTTCTGCACATGTGACAAGAACAGCCATGTCTGCAGAACAGGACCACCCATAGATAGGCGTTTTGAGAAAGTGCCCACTTGTCACCAGGGGTGGCAAGACACTTATCAAGAGACCCAGAAGGGTGGAGTGCACCACTCTCAAGTACATAACTGAGGCTGGTTCCAGACCACTGCTGGGACACCTGAGTTCCACACATCAGAGTGCTGCTCCACATCATGCTGACTTCCCTTGGCATCTGTCCCTGGAGGCTCTGCTCCGCTGGATCCAGGCTGTACCCTCTTTAACCCGTGAGACCAGCTCTTCCTTGCAAAAGGCTTATGGCTCCCTTGCCCATGGTGCTGTCTCCTGGACCTGTTGGCTGAGACTCTGGGTCTCAGGTTTGTTTTCCCCCATTGATTGCTATGTGTGTGTGTTTCTTTTAGATTGTTAGAGTATGAATAGGATATTAATGTATGTTGGTGTTCTGGTTTGAGTGAACCTACATATAATAAAAGCTGAGTGTATAGCATAGTTACCTTGTATGACTCTTATGTATTCCTTTGTGCTAGGTTGCTCAGTAGGCAGCTAGCCAAGCAGTTGCCCGGTTGACTAATCAGAAAGACTATATCACTAAACATACTTGTGCAACAGTATGTTACTCTATTAAAGGTATGCAAGTTAGAAATCAGCAAAAGAGAAAGAGATAGCTGGCTGGGCTCCAATAGTAACCTTTCTCTTCCCTGACTAGTCAAAGTTAAAATAATTAAGTGTTTATTGGTTACCTACAAGGCACTGGCTAGACTGTAATGAGGAATCCTAGTTAAATGAATATCATGATGAGGAATCCTAGTTAAATGAATATCACGATAACGTTAGACTCTTATCTACATCAATTATTTATGTTTAGTTTCATGTATGATTGTAAAGTGTTTTGAGGAAGCTGTTTAAAATAAGTGGGATTGACTTATCCCACTTATTTTAAATGGGATTGACTCTGCCTTTTACCTAGTTGTGTGTGTTAATTTACTGGGTTTGTGTTCTGGCTATCACACCACACTAACAATGCTTTGCTAAAATGGAATTCAAAATCTACAATTGCAGGCATTCGAATTTATATCTTTCTATATTGCTGGTTGATATGTTTAGAAAGATGCTGTTTGAATAAAGTTTCATATGTATTACATATACTTAATTTCTGTAAAATATTAAATATTCTTCGATAATTAAGCATTCTTAGGTAACGCTTTTCAAACTGGATTGTTTGGGGTGGTATGTTTTAAAATTATTTAAAATACCATAACCTATTTTTTGGTGCTTATAGTGGGAGAAACTAAGGCATTTAAAAGGTGATAGTCTCTTGTTTATCCTAGTAAAGATGTCTATCTGGCGAAGGCAAGCTGCAAGAAGCTTGGACTACTTTTGGAACTTCCTTCACACCTGCTCAATCTCATTTAAACATGATGGTAAGAAAGCAAAATAAGAACTTCACAGCTCTCAATATATTTCCCCATCTCAGCGATTTTCAACCTTTTTCGTCTCATGGCACACATCAACTAATTACTAAAATTCTGCAGCACACCAAAAAGTGTTATATTTTTTGCTGATCTGACAACAAAAAAAAGGTGTAATTTTGATTCAATCACACCAGACGGCCATTCTTGTGTTGGCTGTTGTCGTTTTATTTGAAAACCTAAGGGCCTGACTAGATAGTCAGGCTTTGCATGTTTTAAAAATTCTTGCAGCACAGCAGTTGAAAACTCCTGCTCTGTGTAGTGGCAGTGTTACATTCTTCGTCAGCTACTATAAACAGCAGCAAACATGACCCATGCTCTTGAAAAAAAAAGTATTTATTAAAAATATATTACAGTCCACACAGAATGGGGTGTATCAGTATTTAACTTGTCTGAGACATAGCTTTCTCAGATAAAACATTCTGTCTTTGCTTTCAGTGGCCAATTTAACACTGCCATTTTCGTGACTGTATGCAGGCACAATACAAAATAGCAAAAAAATAAGTCAGCATGCTATTTTGTTCCCTGCTACACTAGGCATGTAGGTTTGGCCACAAGGTGCAATTTCGTCGTGCCCCGTGAGCCCAGCTAGGGAAACTGCTAGTCTTCTAAACGTATTATGGATTTTCTTTGAGGTCAGGAAATAGCTAAACATTACCGTGGCCCCCAGGGGCTGACGTGACCTGGTATCCTGTGGGGAGAGGTAAGAAACGCTTGTCCGGGGAGGCTAAATGGTAGTAGGGGTGAGCGCCGGCTCAGTTCCAGGAAAAGAAGGGGGTCTCTAACCGGGAGCTTACGGGAAGGTGATTTTTCGGAAGGTGGTTATCCACCTGGTAACCCGTTTTGTTCGGTTGGGCGGTGCTGCAGTGGACCAGGGCCGAAGGCACGCGCAAACTCCCCTCCAGCCATCTGGAGGAACCACCCCGGCCCTACCCTTCCACGCCGGAGCGCTCTTTTTTTTGGCCACGCGCGCTCCCCACCCCCACCCACGCTCGTGACCCGCCCTCTGCTCCTTGCGCGTTTGCCACGCCCGCGCACACGCGCGTTGCTCCGTCCTCCTCCCTTCCTCCTTCCCCGCGCGCGTGAGCTAGCTGGCCAAAGCGTGCGGTGGGCGGGGCGCCGCGCTGACGTTGCCCGGGATGCGGGAAGGTTCCTCCGCTGCCGCCGCCTCTGCTTCGCCTGCTACCCGGGTTTGTATGAAAACACCCGGCGGCAGGCAGCGAGGAGACAGCAAGGGGTCAGCAAGGACTCAGCGAGGAGTCCGCGGTGCGTCCACAGAGCAGCCGCCTGCACTGCCTGCGCCGAGCCAGGTGGTGTGGTTCTCCCCACACCCTGCTAGCTTCCCCTCCTAAGCTGGTGAGTGCCCCGCCACCGTCGGCTCCTGGCCGGCGGACCCTCTGCCACGGCTTTCCCCTTTCCCGCCGGCGGCTGTCCCTCTGCTCTCCCTGGGCCGCAGCGTCTTGGGGCGGTAGAAGCCAGGGGAAGAGCGTCTCCTGGCCTGCCGCGGTCTGCGCCCTGGAACCCCTTCGACCCTCACCTGACAGGTTGTGTAACGCGTGTCTTTGGGGACGTGGACCGGATCTTGAGGGGACATCCCTGATGGGCTGGGGTTTTGGCTGTTCCTGGAAAACGTTCCATCCTGCTCCCATCCACCAACACCTGGCCGCCCTCCCACCCCCACCCCGGAGGAGAGTCCTCGGCGTGGTCTCTAAGCAAAGGCGGCCCTCGTGCCCTGCCCCTTCTCTAGGGCCCCGAGCGCCAGTCGCCACTGTGCCACTGTGCGATGCAGAGCCAAGCCGGGGGGGCGGAGGGTCTTGGGTTGTTGCACGCCCGCTTCTCCACCCACTCCAGAACCCAGCCCAGCACCCACCCCGTGGGAGTGCCAAGCGTCAGGGTGGGGTGGGTGTGGTGTGACCCCGGCGATGACTAGTTTTGTTTCCTTTCAATGGGTGTTTGGCCCAAAACGTGTTCTCTGTTTACAACTTGTCGCCTTGTGGGTTTGATTTGAACCTGAATCAGATCGCCCTTGATGACTCTGCAGAGTTTCCCAACAGCAGGTTCTTAATTGCGAATGTTCAGTTCAAGGACTCCTGCAGCCCCTACGCAAAGGCTTTCTGTGCCCCCTCCCCTGTGTCATTTAAGCCTGTTAGTACCAGCGTAGTTTTGAATCCGTTGGTTTACTTTCCTAGGCATTACCCATTGTAGAATGGAGTTTTAATACATCTAGTATACGCAATATGAATGTTGGCAACCTCGAGCCCATTCCTTGTTTTCGGATAGCTGGCTTACATGCCTGAAGGTCTAGGGCAGCTGATGACCTAATACTTTCAACACTTCTTGGTTACTCCTTTCCACTTATCTTTCGTGTCCATGTTGCAATCTTTGTGTAAATCGAGTCATCTCTTTCTTTAATCTCTGCATTCCTCTTCTGAATTGTCTTTTTTTCCCTGAGAAAACTAGAAAGTTATTTTTGTAATGTATTGTGGAATGTTTTCAGTTCAGTAGACCAAAAAAGTAGTCGTTTATTTAAGGCACTTTAAATAAAACATGAGCCAAAAGTTAAAACAAAACCAAACTCTGGCATCTCTGTGAGGATGTCTTGTGTAATTACTGTGAGTCTTATCCACTCCTTATTTGTCATCCTTAAGCAGCGATATAATATGACCTGTTCAGTTTCCCTTACTACTTGTCTTAAGTTCTACAATGAAGTTTTAAGTTCATTTTTAATGACCTTAGAACTCTGCCTTGAATTGCTTGGGCACATATTTAGAACTGCAGTCTCATTCTGAACTCTGAAATGAAGGGGGTAGAATGAGAGTTACTCTTGTAATTAGCCAATACTGCAAAATATTTTGAAGAAGAAATTTTTATTGACTTGAATTGAAGCATTATTCTCTTTAGAACAGTCTAGCTAGAATCCTGTATAATGGTTTCATCTATTACAATAGCAGAGGGAAAAGAGGTTCAGGACTTGTGAAATTATCTAATTTGTATTATATTCTACATTTTGGTGTTTAAAAAGAATCTCCACAGTATTCACCATCCAAAATTTGCTCTTCTTGGTTGAAGTCCCTCAGTACTTGGAAGTTGAACATCAGTTGTGATAAATGAAACTGTCAGAAGATTATCTGCAAGTTGGGGACTTCCAGGAGACAATGGGTGGAGTGGGCATGACTTTTAAACTTTATATATTATTGTTGGTTACAGTACCTCTATCCTGTAGTATAGTGACTAAGGGGGGTTGGGCCTTGGAACCAAACTGGCTGGGTTTGAATCATGGGCTTGCTTTAGATGCAAGTTATTTATTCTCTTTTTGTTTCAGTTTTCTCAGCTGCAAAAGTGGGATAATAGCAGTTACACCCTTAAAATGATCTTGAACATCATATGAGCTAATACACATGAAGTGCTTAGCCTGGCACATAGTAAGTGCTCAGTAAATATTATTACTATTACTGGTTGTCTCCAGTCTTTGAAGGGATCTAGTAAGCTGAAGAAGGACTTTGGACCGATGGAGCATTATTAGTGCAGATTGATTCCACTAAGATCCATTCACTTTTTTTGGGGGGGGGATGCTAAATACAGGCTGAATCTCACTGTCCTACCTTGGAAGCATGTAATTGAGTTTTAAATAGAACAGCTGGACCATGAGTGGGGTGTCCTGAGATGCTGCCTGAGAGCTGCTTGAAGTATCGCTGTTTGTCCGTCCTGACAGAACCTTGGATTGTCTCCCTCGTGGTGGCGGCGGCGGCGGCTATTTTAATCACCTGTTTTTGAGTATGTGATTGTATTTCTTTGACTGTCATGTGCTGCTGTGAAAAAATTAGCAAACTATTGATGGGTATGTATGTTTTTATCTGAACAGTATATTACATATTTCCAGTGTATATAAACCACTTTGCTCTGAGCATTGTTTTTGTTTTGTTTTATTTTCTTTGTTATTAATATTACACAGAGTGAGGTTAGTTTTGATTTGATATTGTCTTTTCAGCTTTCATGTAATTTTCTTAGGGAAGTTTTTTTTTAAATTAATGATTTTATGTACTTTTTGGTTTGTAGAGATATGATAGTAATATTATGTTCTTTAAATTAGATGTTTTAAAACTTTTAGTCTTGGGACTCTTTACAATCTTAAAAATTATTGAATACCTTAAAAAGAGTTTTTGAGTCTTCTTTGTTTTCTTGCTGTGCTAAAGGTTTGTTAATTTTGTTAATGTTTTCAGAGAACCAGCTTTTGGCTTCATTGCTTTTTTCTCTTCCTTTTCTAATCTCTATTTCACTTACCTCTGCCATACTTTTTAAAAAATATTTTCTCCCTGTACTAGTTCTGGGTTTAGTTCTCCTTTTTTCTAGTTTTTTAAGTTGTAAAGTTAGATTGCTTATTGGAGAACTTTCTTCTTTTTCGGTGTGTTTATAGCTGTGAATGCCCTGATGGGTTCTACTTTCTCCGCGCTCTGCACATTTTGGTATGTTGTGATTTTATTTTCATTTGTCAAGTATTTCTAATTTTCCTTGTGATTTCTATTTTGTCCCATTGGAGAAGAGTGTGCTATTTAATTCCCATAAATTTGTGAATTTTCCAGTTTTCCTTCTCTTACTGATTTCTAACTTTATCCTGTTGTGGTTGGAGAGGTTACTTTGTGTATCTATTTAAAAAAAATCTGTTGAGACTTAATCTGTGGCCTGACATACAGTGTATATTAGAGAATGTCCCCTGGGCACTCTGCTGTGGGGTAGAGTGTATGTATGTCTATTTGGTTTATTGTGTTAAACCAGTAAACCCAAACAGAAAGACTCTGTTTCGTCTTTTTTTTTTTTTTCCATCCACTGTTGAGAATGGGGTATTGAAGCCTTCAACTGTTATTGTAGAATTGTCTATTTCTCCTTTTTATTCTGTCGGCTTTTGCTTCATGTATTTTGATGGTCTGTTATTAGGTATGTGATGTTTATACTTGTTCTATCTTCTTGGTCTCTTGAACCTTTTATTAGCATATAGTGTCCTTTGTCTCTTACACCATTTTCTAAAAAATTTGAAGTCTGTTTTATTTGATATCAGTGTAGATACCTCTGCTGTCTTTTGATTACTATTTGCATGGAATATCTTTTTTCTTTAATCTTCACCTGAGGATATGTATTTTATTGATTTCAGAGGGTGGAGGGGGTGGGAGAGAAAGAGAGAGAGAGACAGACAGACAGACAATGATGTGACAGAGAAACATCGATTGGTTGCCTCCTGTATGTGCCCCAACTGCGGGTTGAATCTGCAACCTAGGTATGTGCCCTGACTGGGAATCAAACCTGAAACCTTTTGGTGCATGGCACGGCACTCCAGCCAACTGAGTCACCCAACCAGGGCTGCATGGAATATCTTTTTCCATCCTTTCACTTTCAAGCTATTTGTTTCTAAAGTGAACCTTGTGGAGAGCATATAGTTGGATCATGTTTTTTTTTTTTTTTTAAATCCATTCTGCTAATCTCTGCTTTTAGATTGGAGCATTTGTTTACATTCAAAGTAATTACTGATAAGGAGGCACTAATGTCATTTTGCTGTTTGTTTTTTATCTGCCTTACAGCTTTCTGAGTTCCTTCTACCTTGTATATTTTGTTTCTTATTGGGAATATTAGCGGAAGCTGACTTTGGCTGCAGTACTTTCCTTAAAACAAACAAAACTTAAATCATTTTAATGGGTCATAGTTAGGCTAGAAGCAAAGGAAATGTTTCAAGGTTAGAATTCTAATCTCATCTATCACCTACATAGATTTAGGAATTTTGGCAGTAGTTTAAGTCTAAAAATAGTCATTTGGAATCTGAGTTGGGGGAAGAGTTATTGTTAAATAAACTAGGTAAATTGAAGTGTACTGGGATTCTACTTCCCCAACGATAAGACCTTATAAGTTTTAGTATAATTAAAACATCACATAGCAGAACAAATTAGAACTTTTATATGTGCCAGAACATCTTTTGTGGAGTAATGTGCAAAGCATCCAAACTTATGTTTTTAGTGAGGATGCATGATGAGGAAAGGTAAAAAGTATAATCTTTATAGGTTTACTCTTACCCACATTTTTTGATAAAGTTAATGACAGTAATATATGTGAAATAAATTAGCCTGTGTGCAGGTTGGGTTAATAACTGGATTTCATATGAGTAAGGTAACTACTAGATGAAAATGTCTACTGTAATTTAGTAATTTAGAGTAGGTTAATATATACAGGCCATGTTCAATGTATATATTTAAATGGTAATAGTCTCTATTTGCCTGTTGCTGAGAATGTACTTCCTCTTTTCTTTACTAACAAAACAGATATTTTTTTACCTCCTTCCCTCAGAGTTTCTCACTTTTTCCTTTAATGATGTGGCCAAGGGTTTGGGCATGTTCTCTGCGTTGTTTCTTATTGAGTACTCAGGATTGCACTTTCCATCACATCGACACAGCGGCTGTGGGGGAATAATAGTAGCTCCCTTATGTTCTTGAAAAGTGATTTATTCCTTTCAGATGGTGAAACAATTAGAGAAAGCCAACAAAAGATGGTGTGTATTCAGTGTAGCTGTTTCTCCATCTCCTGTGGCTGAACCACAGATACTCTTTTTTTTTAATCTTCATCCAAGGATATGCTTAGAGAGGGGAAGGGAGGGTGAGTGAGAGGGAGAGAAACGTCAGCGTGAGGGAGAAAACATTGATCGGTTGCCTGGCCATGACCAGGTACTGAACTGCAACCTAGGTATGTGCCCTGACCAGGCATTGAACCCACGACCTTTCCATTTACGGGATGATACCACACTGGCCAGGGCCAGATATTCTTTAACAGTGGTCTTTTTCTGTTTGCCTGCACCCACTCTAGCAGGAACAATATCTAGTATTTAATAGCATAAGTTATCTTTGTTGATTAGAGCAATGTTATTTTATTTATTGATTTTTAGAGAGAGAGAAGGGAGAAGGGAGAGAGAAAGAAAAAGAGAAAGAAAAAAAACATTGATTTATTGTTTTACTTCCTTATGCATTCATTGGTTGATTTTTGTATGTGTCCTGACTGGGGATTGAACCCACAGCCTTGGCATAAGAGTGTTGGGACCACACCCTGGTTACAGAATCAGCTAGTGGGTTCCTGACAGCTTGCTGCCAACAGGTAAAACTCCGGAGACAGAATTCGGTGGAAAGGAAAAGGAATCTTTTCTTTGATTAACATACAATTTGAAATAAAGGCAAGTTTCTGTTCCCAAACCCATTCTCTCATAAACCCAAGAAAATAACCCTGCCACCAATTGCTAGGCCAGACTGGTCTTAGGCTGCACCTGGAATTCTCTTTCCCTTTAAAAGTATAATCATTAGGAAAATGCAGGTGGCTGAAGCATGCTTCTTGTCATGGTCTGCTGCAGGCACCCCTTGGAGTCTGTGCGAGCTATACCTTCTTGAGAACAGTTATCTGCACTAAAGTCCAGTTTCAAAACTGAGCATTGTGATTTTCCTTAAAACCGATTCCCCTTCCTAAGATTACCCACATTATCATCCAAATTCTAGAGCTATCAATTAGGGACAAAATACAAAGCAAAAAAGGATCGTTGTCCTTCCAATATCTACCAAAATTTTATCTCAGTGCCTTATATCTTTTGTTATTTTACAACTTAATGTGAAGTTTTAACCCTTAGAAACCTCAGTTTCTTTTTAAAAACAATCTTTGCAAAACAGAAACAAAACAGAAATCCAAAGCAAAGACAGTTCCAGAAAAAGTGGTGGAGGGACTGGAATTAGCCTTAGAATCTTGTCTCACAGCGATTGGTCCTAAGGATAACTTCTTCTAGGTCCAAATGGCCCAAAGCCTCTAATGGCAGAGACCTTCTCTCACACCAACCAGTACCGTAGATGGCCCGGATGGGGTCCAAATGGCCTGCAGCCCAAATGGCAGAGACAGAAGATTCCTGGCGTAAACCAAACAGCTAAGTTCCCTGTAGTCCCCATAAGATCAGAAGGCAAGCAAAGAATAACTTTAACCAAGAACTGAGGTCTCTCTCATTTCAAGTGAAAATTCTCACAACTTTTTATGCTCATTCAGAAATAACTATAACTTCTTTTCAATCCTTGTTCCTTTTCACAATGGGAAGGACTGTACCCTAACTCAGTATTAAGCAGCTAAAAGTCCCTAGATTTGCAAACACTTAAATAAAATAAAGGAACATTGGCATTTTGCATTGGGGCCCACTGTCTTCTTCCAAAAGAGAGATTTCAAATCTCCTTCCAGAGTGCTGGTCCAGCTGTCCTTTTAAGCATCAACCACAGCAGCAGGGTTCAAATCTTTCTTAGGTGGTGCCCCTTTTATCCAAGGATGTGGTGGATCCAAGGGCTTAATTCCTTTGAGCTTTAGAGAAGAGGGTGCTGTTAGTAGGATGTCATGGGGACCAGTCTATTGCTTGGAGAGCTGCTGTTCAGGACCTTGAGCCTTCCAGATCTTTAATGAGACTAGGCCCCCTGGGTGGAATGGGTGCAGGGGCTCCTCAGGTGGGGAAGTGAACCTGCAGTGAGCAAACTTGTGTAGGGTGGTTAGTGTTTGCCCTGAATATTATACATGTTGCTCAATTTTTGTCTTGTGCTCCAAATCTAGGGAGGGAGAAGCATTCCCTAAACTGAGATTTGGAAGGGTCACCCATCAACTATTTCAAAAAGGCTTAACTTAAGCTCACTTCTAGGTGCCACCCTAATTCGGACCAAGGCAGTGGGGAGTGCTTGGTCCCATTGCAAATGCGTTTCCTGGCATGTTTTGCCAGGGTCGTCTTCATTGTGTGGTTTTTTTCCTTAGTCGTTCTTGTAGATTACGGTCTCTAACATGCATGTAATTTCCATTGTATTTATAGTGCCTGCCCAACCTTCTGGGAGATCCCTGAAGTGAACGATGGTCCATTGTCGCTCTGAATGCTGTGAGGAAGTCCAAACCTAGGGGTTATTTCTTTAAGTAGAAGTTTCATTACCTCAGTCACCTTCTTAGTTTTAGTGGGGTATGCCTCTACCCACCCAGAAAAAGTGTCCACAAACACTAACAAAAATTTGAAATTCCCTTTGGTTTTAGGCATCTGTACAGTCTTCTTGCCAGTCCTCAAATGGGCATAACCTGTATATTGTACTCCCTTTTTCACTGGGGTGCATTTAGTCTTAGGATTGTTCCTGGCACACATCCGACAGGCTTGGGTAGTCCTCTGAATGGTTCTTTGTAAATGAGGGCTCTTCAGATGTAGCCTAGTGAGGTCCATCAAAGCATCCCTTCCATAATGGGTCCCTTCCTGTAGGTGTTTGAGGGCGGGATACACTAGAGCCTCAGGGAGGAAGATCATACCGTGGGCATTGATCTTCCACGTGGAATTGGGACCAGTGTTAGTGAATCCTCATTCATAGGCCCATTCCTCATCTCGCTCTGTATACTGGGGTTTAAATATTGACGAGTCTAAGCAGGGGATCAGAGTCCCTAGGTGTGGTGGCCCTCTGGCTGCTTGTTTTGGTGCTTTATCCTTGCTCTGGATAGGGAGGCTCCCTGGACAAATTGGGTGCCCAGGTGGGTGTTTGAGGGGGAGATCCATCCTTTGTCATACAGGGGTGGGGCCATTGGCTCTCTGGGCCCTATTTTAGGGGTAGCTAGTGGTGAGGGTGGTGAGGCGGGGTCCTCTTACTACTAACCCTGTGTTCCCTGGGTTCAGGGCATTCATGAAACCTATTTCCTCATTGTCTTTTTCTTCCTGTGTCTTATTATCAGAGACAGGTTTCAAGGCCCTCTTCCTTCCCTGCACCATCCAATGGACCTCTGTCTCTGGTGAAACCCTGTTATGCAACAACATAAATGCCTTGACATAACGGATTTCACCCCGTTTGTGTAACTTGGCAGTACTGTTCCAGTTGCGTAATGGCACAGTAATCTAGGGAGCCATCTGCGGGCCACCTTTCCCCACACTCCAAAACATATGTAGGCCACACAGTATTACAGTAACAAACCAGTGTTGGGACATGGCATACTAGCTGCATGTACTCAGTCCTCTGAAATTCTCCCCAGTGGGCTCCCTCCAGGAACCAACACGGAGCAGCCCCTGCTGGCCCGGATGCATGAGAGGCCCAACCCTGTGTATGACCAATACTTTTCTTGAACTGGAGTGTGCAAAACTGCTTGCTTTTCCTTATGTATGGGCTAGCTTGAGGAAGCAGATTTTGCTGTGTGATTTTCTGTTAAAGTCAAATTCCCACATATAATTTTGCTATGTGCCATCTTTAAATATATGAAAGTCAACTCATGCAGACCCCTTTTCCAATGTAAGGTAACAAATACTGTGAATTTAGATGGTTAATGCAGCTTTTTTTTGTTTTAAATTTCTGTTGGATAAATAACTTAGAATACATTTTCCAAAGATCCAGGTGGGTCAGTAGTTTTGCTTTTGTGTAAAAGTACATAGCGTTTCATCATGGGACGTTGGCATTGAGGTACAGAGGACAGAAGTCCCAAACCCTCATTTAGAAATGGTTGAATTACGAATGTTCCTGCAGAGACTAAGCTTGTATTTTTTGGAAGCAGCTTTGTTGAGATATAACTTACTGTACAATTTTCCCATTTAAAGTATGCAGTTCATTGGCTTTTCGCATATTTACAGAGTTACGTAACAATTACCAGAATTGATTTTAGAACATTTTTATTACCTCAAAAATAAACCCCATGCTCCTTTAGCCTCTCCTCCTACACCCATCTCCCGTAATTCTGGGTAACCAGTAATCTGTCTCTGTAGATTACTTATTCTGGATATTTCATGTAAATGGGATCATATAATGATATGGTTTGATGACCGGCTTTTTTCATGTAACAGTATTTTCCTTTTTGTGTGTTATTTTTAAAATTGTTAACATAATATTTTCAAGTATCATCCAGATAGCACATATTTGTACTTTCCTTTTATTGTTGAATAATAGTTCATTATATGGATATATCACATTTTATTTATCCATTTATCCATTGTTGGAAATTTGGGTTTCCCCTTTTTCATATTATGAATAATGCTGTGAATATTTGTGTAGAAGTTTTTGTATGGGTATGGGTTTTCATTTTGGGGGTATATACCTAGAAATGGAATGTCTGAGGCATGTGGACACTTTATGGTTAGCCTCCTGAGGCACTGCTAGACTGTGCCGTTTTATGTTCCCATCAGCAGTGTATGAGGGTCTTAGTTTCTTCACATTCTTGTTAACACTTACTGTTTTAACTGCTTATTACTTACTGTAGCCACTTCACTAGGTGTGAAGTGTTATCTCATTATAGACTAAGTTTTTAAATAGTGGTTAGGCAAAACAGGAATGATAATAGTCTAAGATGGAATTAATATTGCAATCAGAGTATTTGCTTCCAGCAAATACTGGGACTGTAATCTTCAGTGACCATTCTTAACTCTGGCTATGCATGATTAGTATCACTTCCTAACTTAAAAAATGATGTCAGAGATTGGTCCAGTCTCTGAGGATATTGTATGATATTTTTCCCCTCACAAAATTCTTTCTTGAAAAAGAGAACAGTGAAGATACAGTGGTAGGGAACAGAATCTACTTTAAATACCTTAAGCATAGAGGGTTTATTTACCATAGGATACTAAATAGCTTAGCAAACTGTTGGGATGTACAATGTCAATCTGGTCCATTCAGGAGACAGAAACCACACAGTAATTTAACAGGGAAAGATTCATGTGAAGAATTGTTGACTGTAACAGGGGACTGGAGCAACGAGGGACTTACCAGTAAGAAGTAAAGGTAACTCTAAGGAATACAGGAGTAGCTGATATACAGAGTAGTTATTATTCCCAAGGCTGAGATAGAGTGGATCTCCCTCCCCCACTGAGGTCTGGACCTTGTTGGAAAAGGGCAAGGTCAAGGCAAGTAGCTGTGGGTGGTGAATTTGCTGGATATGTACTTTCTGGGGTGCCAGGAAAAACTGTTCATGGGGAGGTATCTCACCAGAGTCACTGTGCTACAAAACTGCCTGGCCTTCTGTTGGAGAAGCTGCACGTGTGGCAGAAGCCTGTTGCTGGAGAAGCCACCCTTGTTTCAGGGATGGATCCTGGAGGAGCCTTGTCTGCTACAGCCTGGTGAGCACACTGGAACCAGAAGCAGAATTCTTTTATCTGTAGTGTCTTTCCTGTGCCCTCTTGATAAAGCTTAATATTGTGTCAGCTGGCAAAGAAATGAATATTTTCAGAGCTTATGAGGTCTATCCAGAAAGTATCCAGTCAGGTACTGTGGAAAAATAGAGACACTGAGAAGATACAAGCTACAAGAAATATTGTACATAGGACAATGACACCTAAGTCCCCTTCAAAGTAGGCACCTTGAGACCTCACCCAGTTCTCCCAGTCACCATTAGGTGCCCTGTCATATTTTCCTGAATCTCATCAATGAAATCTCTTCATTGCTCTCTCAACTTTGGTCTGACATCTCTTCCCTTTCAAAGGTGATTTTAGTTTTGGGAAAAGCCAGAAGTCACAGGGCGCCAGATCTGGGCTGTAGTGGGGCTCAGTCACCTGGGTGATTTGATGTTTCACCAAAAAACTCTGCATGAGACTCGATGCATGAGTGGGTGCATTGTTGTGATGAAGCTGCCAGTCACCAGTTGCCCAGAGCTATGGCTTTCTGTTTTGTGTTAAAACAAATTTTAACACAAAATTTGTTGCAGATTCGTTTCTCTACTCATTCATTTTGAATGTGACCATCACACAGTACACATGCTCACTCAGTGGCATCTGCCACCCCCCCTGACTGGTACAGTGAAGTCATCACTGTTTACGCATGTGCATTCCAGTCCACTCTCCTTGCCTCCAAGATTTCATGTAATGTAATGTAATTACATTACATGTTGCGCAAAGTGTTCTCATTATATTGTCAATGGCTGGACTTTCCCTGGACAGACCTTGTACAGCCATTTTCACAGATAGGCGAAAGATTAATTTGGAGATGGGGGCAGTAAGTTAATGTATGGCACAGGTATTAAGTGTTTACAGAACTGTTCAAAGGTATAAAGAGACTCTAGGTTGAGCTTTAAGGAACAACTCCCAAAATCTCTGCACAGAACCAAGAAACCAAGAGTGGGTATTGTTTCTTTTAGGTTAAGAGGCCTCCTGTGTAATTGTGAAATTTTTCCTAGATCTTCATTGCTAGAATCACACTCATGTTTTAAAATCAGGAAACTGTTGTGGTCAGCAGGATCAGAAATCTTTGGCTAGGCATACCAGCTGTAGAACTAGATGGAACCGAACCTGGTCTTGTTTGCACCTGCCCTGCCCACAAGAGACTAGACCAGTCTTTCTCGCTCCGTATGCACTGAAGGACCCATGATGTAACTTTTAGGTCTTGGGGCACTCCTCCATGAAAATGATGACATCTGTAGCTATGATATTAGTTTGGACAGAAAAGTTTAGATACAATATTTGTTCTTATCACCTCCAATTCAGTTCATTGATGAAGTAGGGATCTTTTGTCCTGAACAGGATGAAATGGGTGCTACCTGACACTGGTCAGAGGCGAGGACAGCAGTTCGTCAGTCACGTCTGCTCCCAGCCTGGGAGAGGAAGATACTGGGTACCACATGGGGGTGGCACTTGATAACAGAGCGAACCAGCCAGAGAGCCTGTGGGAGACAGGCTTTGTAGTAACAGAAGGCTGAATTAACCCTCCCCCGGCTTTGCTATGGGAGTTTGGGAGGAGTTTGTTTGGATAATTCTGAGAGTTGGCAGGGAACTAAAACTAGTTCAACTTTGGGCTGAATGCAGCACAACTGGTTTGCCTGACAGTGCAACCTGTGGGGTGAGGAGCCTTCCCACTGGCGGGGGCACCTAAGGCAAGAGTGGGAGGACTCTCATTAGGCCGTGGGGCCTGGGAAACTCACAGCTGTCAGCTCAAAGGGCTGTGTTTGGAAGTATTAGGTCTTACAATAAATACTTCAGTAATGATTGCTGTTGCTCTTCTGATAATGATAATGTTTCTGTGCACCTAATTACTTTGGCCATCTAATTAATCTACTCTCTTGTGCGGATCTCCATCCCCGCAAAGGATATAAATTCTGATGTGAGCTAGTTGTGTGGATAGAAAAAATAGATTTTCCTTTTCTTAAATTTCCTATTTTATTTTTACTTTATTCAAGTAGGCCTAGGAGTCATAAAACAGATTTTTATTATACAAGGTATTAATAAAGTATGTCCTGTGTATATGGTATGTGCAAGAGTATTTTTATTTTTAATTAAAGCAAACAAAAAACTTTAACCAAGCTTATTTGAAAAAAAAAAGGTAATTAACTTAGTTAACCGTTCGGGTAACTAAGCTTCTTTTCATGATTTTAAAGACTCATATGGTAAAGGTAATAAATTTCTGTTAAATAAGTGTTTTCAGTTTTTTTTTTAAAGATAGGCTTGCTAGACTTAGTTTAAATAAATAATGTAAGCTAATTTTTTTTGGTAATTTTTATTGTGGTGAAATATGTTTCATAAAATTTGCCATTTAATCCGTTTTAAGCTCACCTTGGCTGGTGTGGTTCAGTGGGTTGAACGCCAGCCTGCGAACTGAAAGGTCACGTGGTTCGAATCCCAGTCAGGGTATGTGCCTGGGTTGTGGGCTGGGTCCCCAGTTGGGGGCGTGTAGGAGGCCGCCGATCCATGTGTCTCTCACACATTGGTATTTCTCTAACACATCGATGCTTCTCTCCCTCTCTTTCTCCCTCCCTTTTCCTCTAAAAATAAATAAATAAAATCCAAAAAAATAAATAAACCATTTTAAACTTATAATTCAGTGACATTAATTATATTCCCATTGTTGTGCAAACATCACCACTGTTTATTCCAAAATTTTTTATTACCTCAAATAGATACTTTGTAATTACCATTAAGCAATGACTACCCATCCCCCCTTACCTCCATCCTGTGATAACTTTTTTTTTTAATATTTGCCTTTACCACCATTTCTTTTTTTTTTAAAGATTTTATTTATTATTTTTAGAGAGGTAAGGGAGGGAGAAAGAGAGAGAGAGAAACATCAATGTGCGTTTGCTGGAGGCTGTGGCCTGCAACCCAGGCATGTGCCCTGACTGGGAATCGAACCTGTGATGCTTTGGTTCTCAGCCTGCGCTCAATCCACTGAGCTACGTCAGCCAGGGCCTGTGATAACTTTTCATCTACTTTGTATTTCTATGAATTGGCCTATTCTAGATTTTTTCACATAAATGGAAGCAAAGCATACAATATTTGTTATTTTAGTTCTGGCTTATTTCACTTGGCACAGTGTTTTTAAAGTTAATTCATGTAGCATGTATCTGAACATTCCTTTTTTTAAAAGATTTTATTTATTATTAGAGAGAGGGGTGGGGGGAGAAAGAGAGGGAGAGGAACATTGATGTGGGGGAGAAACATCGATTGGTTGCCCCTCATCTGCACCCCGTTGGGGAAGCGAACCTGAAACCCAGGCAGGTGCCCTGACCCAGGATTGAACCGGTGACCTTTGGCTTTGCGGGATAATGCCCAACCAACTGCGTCACACTGGCCAGGGCAGGGAAGTGACTTTTTATGGCAGAATAGTATTCCATTTTACCTATATATCACATTTTTAGCCCATTCATCTGTTAGTGGGCCCTGGGTGGTTGCTACTTTTTAGCTATTGTGAATAATGCTGCTGTGAACATTGACATACAATTACATGTTTGAGTCCCGGTTTTCAGTTATTTTGGGTACATAGGAGTAGAATTGCTTGGCTACATAGGAATTCTGCACTTAGCTTTTTGGGGAACTGCCAAACTATTTTCCACTGTGGTCGTACCATTTTCCATTCCCACCAGCAGCATGTGAGGGTTCTAGTTTATCTCCATTCTCGACAACATTTGTGATTTTCCACTTCTTTGTTTGTAGACATCATAGTAGGTGTGAATAATGCTGTGATTTTGATTTGTACTTCACTAGGACTGGTGACGTTGAACATCTTCTCATGGGCTCATTGGCTATTTGTATATCAGCTTTGGAGAAATGCTTATTCAAATCTTTTATCTATTTTTAAATCGGATTGTCTTTTTTTTGTTGAGTTGTAGAAGTTCTGTATATATTCTGAATATTAAACCCTTACCACATATATGCTTTGAAAGTATTTCCTCTCATTCTGTAGGTTGTCTCCACTTTCTTGATGAGGTCCTTTGATTGACAAAAGTTTTAAATTTTGAAGTTCAATTTATCTTTTTCTTTTATTGTATGCTTCTTTTGTAATAACTACGAATTGATTGCCTGCTGCCAAACCCAGTGTCATGTACATTTAGCCCCATGTTTTCTCCTGGGAGTTCAAGTGCTGCTTTTTAGGTTGTTGACTCATTTTGATTTAATTTTTATGTAACGTATGATTAGGGACCCACCTTCATTCCTTTACGTATGGAAATCCAGCGGTCTCAGCAAAGGACAGTCTGTTTTTTTTTGTAATTGAATGCACCTGGCTCCCATGTCCAAATCAGTTGGCCATAAACACGTGTTTATTTCTAGACTTCAGTCCTGTTACATTCATCTGTTTGTCTGTCAGTACCACATGTAAGTTGATTTTTAGTAACATTATTTGCAACATGAAAATTATTGAGAATGTTAAATAACAAAGCTGCTAAAAATTATAAGCCAAAATAATGATAATAAGAATATTGTTTAAGACATAATTTATATGAGAATTTGAAGAAAAACAGACTTAAAACATTGATTTTAGAGAGGGGAAGAGAGAGTGTCTTTGATTTATTGTTCTACTTATTTATGCATTCATTGGTTGATTCTTATATGTGCCCTGACCGGGGTTTGAACCGGCAACCTTGGTGTATTGGGATGACGCTCCAAGCAACTGACTACCCAGCCAGGTCCCACATAACTTTATTTCTTTACTGTCTACTTTAATCTAGACCCAGGAGGGTGTGGAGAGAAACGCCTGTGGTTAAACTACAATTTTATTGTGAACTGGAGTTTGAATCATTTCTTAACTGTTGAAATAGAAATGATGTAAGTGCCCAGCATTAATCTTTGCAACTCAAAATTTACAGCGAACTTTTCATGAGGTGTGTGGCCAGTGTAGTTTTAGAGAAAGTCATACCACTCAACAAGAAGTAAGTTCACTTCTGTTTATGCCTGGCAACAACAGCACTTTTGAAAACACGTGGGATCCTTCCCCCCTCACCCCTCTGCCCCAAATATATAGTAAGTTTTAATTAATTTGGATATTGGGAAAGTTATTTTGATTTTCTAGTCATTTTTTTTAAAGTCTGTTGAATGAAAGAATAGAAAATTTTAAAATTCTTACAACTTTAAAAACAGACCATATAATTTTTATACATAATCCAAAATAAATTTCCCCTTTAATAATTGAGTTAATAAGAAAAAAATAAAAAAGCATGTTTTGTTGAAGTAAAAGTCCTTTGTTATTGAAGAAAAACATCCAGGATACCTGTATCTTCTCATACCTATGTCTGCTCTTTAGCATGCTTGTTTTCTTTTAAGTATGTGGCATTACTAAACATTGATAGGTATGCGATTAACTAGTTGAATTGGTGGTAGTCTTTTATTTAGTGATGCTGAAAAATTCTGCTTCAATAAACATTGATCTATAAAGTTAAAACAGAGTTTTTTGGGTGAAGAGTTACAAAGTCTGAAAGATTGTCAAAATTTTGTGAATCAAGATTTAAAGTTTTTAAATGTATAGTATGACCCTGGCTGATGTGGCTCAGTGGGTTGAGCGTGAGCTGTGAACCAAAGGGTCACCAGTTTGATTCCCAGTCAGGGCACATGCCTGGGTTCCGGCCAGGTCCTCAGAACAGGGCGTGTGAGAGGCAACCACACATTGGTGTTTGCCCCCCTCTCTTACTCCTTCTCTTTCCCTTTCTCCAGAAATGAATAAATAAAATCTTTAAAAAAAGTATAGTATGTGCTTTGTAAAGATAAACTGTGTGTATTGATTGAATATGCATTATGGACATTAAATGAGATGATGTTACAGGTTTTTACTCCGTTGGAACAGTTTTTTATTAATTTAAAAGTGTTCTTATATAGAAATAATTATACGTAGTTACCAGTATTTGCCACTGTGTGAATAGTGGACAATAAGTATGCTAATACCAGAATGCTGCGGTTGGTTTGAGTATTTCAAAAAAGAGTATTAGAACAGGAAGGACAATTTTGTCTCCAAAGAAATCTTAACACTAGATTGTAAATTGTATGATGTTAGGTTTTGACGTTTTTTTTCGCTTCAGGATTTTGGTGACATTTTACTGGTTGATTTTAGGTAATAGGCACATACTGCACATTGAAGTGACTTGCCAGAAGCATGTAGAACACAAACGTTCTTCTTTGGTTTCCAGTGTTATCTTGTGTTTCTCATAACAGAAACTTTCAGTTGTACGGCTTTTATGGTATCTGTGGTATAGAAAACAGAGTTATATTTAATTAACTTTTTTTTTTTTTTTAGATTATCTGCAATGGTGAAATAAAGTAAATCAAGATGAGCAAGTTAAAAGGGGTATCAGAGAAAAGGTACTGTAATTTTAAATACCAGCATGTATACATTTCAGAAATAATACATGAAGCAGTTATTTGAAATTCATTACTTAAAAATATTATTTATGTTTAAATAATGTTGTACAGTTGACCTTTGAACAACATCGGTTTGAACTGGGTGGATCCACTCATGTAAGGATATTTTTCAGTAAATGCCTGTATTGTTTTCATTCCACAGTTGGGTTTCCGTGGGTGCAGAGGGCTGCCTGTATGCACTGACCTAGGCCATTTTATAGAGGGGACTTGGAGATCTGCAGATTTGGGTATCTGCTGGGAGAGGGGGCGGCCTGGAACCAATCTTCTGTGAAGATTAAGGGATGGTTTTGGGGATTCAGAAGTTATACATGAATTTTCAACTGCACATTTGCTGGGGTGGCCGGTACCCATAACCTCTACATTGTTCAGGAGTCAACTGTATTTATACTGTTATATAATATTTAACTTTTCAGTTAAAGCTTGAGTCAGCAATCTATGACCCATGGACCAAATCTGGACTGGCTCTTGTTTTTATATGGCCTGTGAGCTAAGAATGATTTATACATTTCTAAATGGTTGGGGAAATAAAAAGAATAATATATTGTGACGTATGAATATTATATGAAATGCAAATTTCAGTGTACATCAATAAAGTTTTACTGAGCATGCTCATTCATTCATGTGTTGTCTGGTCATTTTTGAACTATAGTGGCAGCGTTGAGTAGTTGTGACAGAACAGGTACGACTGTGGGGCCCAAAGCACCTGAAGTGTATATTCTCTGGCCCTTTACAGAACAAGTTTAACTGACCCCTGACTTAAAGCACCATCTCTACTGTGGAATCTCTTATTTCTTAGCAAGTCTGGAGGGGTGGAAGGAATATTGATACTTGTTGGGTTTGGACAAGATTGTAATTGGAAGGATTAGATTGGCAGATTTAAAGACCATGTGAATGGGTAGTGATTTAAATCAAATAAGCATGTCTTCTAGGATACAACAAGCAGAATTTTTTTCTACTCCTCGTTCACCATCATCATGGTCATGCCCTAAATGTTCTATCACCAGCGAAATTCTCATTTCTAAGCACTGATTCAGATGTTTTATTCTCCAACAATGGTCTTATCTGTCTAGTTCACTTGTGCAGATATCTGCATCATGAGGGTTCTGCTTTATCCAGAGCTCTAATCTATTGGCTTTTAGTTTTTTATCATTTATCTCCTTTTTACCTAGTGTAGAATCGATTGTCTGTTATTACCCTGTTGCAAATACCTGAAATGTGTTTATCTCACTTTGTGTGTGTGTATGTGTGTGTTTTATCACAACCACTGGAGAAAGTTCTTTCCTTGGATAAATCTTTGTTGAACAGCTGAATGGTATTGGAAGATGAACTAACTTGGCAGATATCAGTAAAAATTATTGATTAGCAACTTGAACTGAGCCCAATAATCTTATTACTGAGGTTCTCTGGAAAGTTCATTTTTCCCAACTTTTGTAATGACTATTTTATACTTTATTTTTTTTTAAATTATTTATTTTTAGTGAGATGGGAAGGGAGGGAGACCTGACCTGCAGCCCAGGCATGTGCCCTGGAGCTGAACTGGCAGCTCCTCGGTGTGCAGGCTGGTGCTCAACCTGCTGAGCCACACCGGTGAGGGCTGCACTTCCTTTACCCTTCCAGCCTGTGAAATCTTCAGATGCATAACCTCAGCAAACGACCATCTCTCACGATATTTGGAGACAGTACATTTATTATCCTCTTAATACTTTTAAAAACATTTTTATTGAATTTATCGGGGTAACATTGGTTAATAAAATTATATAGCCTTCAGGTGTACAATTCTATGATACATCGTCTGTGTATTGTATTGTGTGTTCACCATCTCCACACATTTCTTAAACCAAATTTACATGCTGCTTTTATTTAATTCCATCCTCTGCTTACCCTCCTGTTACTTATCCCAACAGAGGGTGTCTCTTTTCTTCTCAAAGACTAGTGTGGTTATCTGTGTTCTAGATTGCATCTGCTTCCTTCCTTCTCAGGGTCTTTTAGTCATTATTTATTCTTTGTTTTGAATCTTTAACTCCTTTATTTCTTACCATTTAAAAATTCCAGTGTTTATAAACTCTGTTCTTCTGTTACTCCCCAATTTATATGATTCCCTTAAAAGCCAAAAAATTTGAAATAGTCTGTCAATACAGTCTACATCTCATTTCACATTCCTTAACCACTCTGGTTTAGTTTCTGTCTTACTCAAAAATACTTTTGAAAGCCACCTTTAGTTTTCCTGAGCAACTTTATTGAGGTATAATTATCATACAACAAATAATACAGCGAGAGTACAGTTTGGTAAGTTTGGCCTACGTGTACCTGTGAAACCATCCCCTCAATCAAAACACTCAAAGATTCATCGCTTGTTCCTGGTGCCCTTTTGTACTCCTTCCTTCCTGCCCCGTCCCTCACTCCAGGCCATCACTGAACTACTTTCTGTCATCATAGATTTGTTTGTGTTCTAGAACTTTATATAAATGGAATTATACAGTATGTCTTTTTGAGGTTTGGAGGTGGGAGATGGGGTGTGTGACTGGCCTCTTTTACCCAGCATACTTATTTTGAGATTCGTCTCTTGTAGTGTGTATCATTCATAATCGTACTTTTAAAAATTACTAAGTAGTATTTCCTTGGATAGATATACTGCAATTTATTTATATTTTGGACATTTGGATTGTTTCCAGTGTTTTGCTATTACAGATAACGCTGTTAGGAGCATTTGTGTACTAGTATTTATATGGCCTTATGCTTTCTTTTCTCTTGGTTAAATACCTAGGATTGGAATGAAGAATATAGTAGGTCTATGTTTCTTCTTAGGAAACTGCCAACAACCTAATAAAGTGCCAGGGACATTACATCTTATAGTCCTTCCAGCAGTATATGAAAATTCTAGTTTTTTACATTCTTACCAGCAGTTGGTATGGTCATTCTTTTTAAATTTTCAAATTCTTATGGTCATTCTTTTAAAGCTGTAGCCATTCTAGTAGGGGTGTTTTGGTATCTCATTATGCTTTTAACTTGAATTTCCATAATTACTAATGATGTTGAGCATCTTTTCATGCTTACTTGCTTTTAGCATATCTTATTTGGTGAAGTATCTTTCTGAATCATTCTCCCATTTTAATTGAAGTATTTGTTGTTTTTATTATTGAGCTTTAGAAGTTTTTTATATATTGTACATCCTTTAATAGATTCGCAGACATTTTCTCCCAGTCTTTTCATATTTTAAACAATGTCTTTTAAAGTTCAGAAGTTTTTAAATTAGGTGATGTCCATTTTGTTTATTTGTTCTTTAATAGGTAATGCTTTTTAAAGTTGTCTGTAATTAATATATACGTAACCCATGTTTACCAATATTTTCTTCTAGAAGTTTTATGGTTTTAACATTTAGGTCGGTGCTCCATTCTGAGTTAAGCTTTATACATGGTGTGAGGTATGGATAGAAGTTCTTTTGGCATAGGCACAGCTAGTTGTTCCAGCACCGTTTTTGGAGTGACCATCCTTTCTCCACTGAATTGCTTTGGAACCTTTGTCAAAAATCATTTGTCCATGTGTGTGTGGGTCTGTGTTTGGACCGTGTTTCTTTCCATTGATGTAGATGTCTGTCTTACTGATGGTACCTCATTGCTTGGATAACTGTAGCTTTGTAATGGATCTCAAACTTGTGTGGGTCCACCAACTTTGTTCTTTATTTTCAAAGTTGGCCCTGTTCTAGGTTCCTTTGTATTTCCATAGGATTTTTGCATCAGTTTGTCAATTTCTGCACAGTAGCCTGCTGGGATTTTGATTGGGATTGCCTTGATTCTATAGATAAGTCTGGGAAGAATTGACATTTTAATATTGAGTCTGCTTATCCTTGAACATGGTATATCTCTTTTATTTATGATCTTCTTGCATTTCTTCCAGCAATATTTTGTAGTTTTTAGTGCACTGATCTTTTACGTTGTTTGTCAGATTTGTTCTATTATGTCCCACAGAAAGAATAGCTCTTTGGGTGTCTCCAATAATTTTTAAGAGTACAAAGGTCATATGAGTTTTCTTCTGAAATTGAGAACTTCTGTCTTGGCCTACGTTAACTTCTGTATTAAGCTAAAAATGAAGCTGAGAGTTACCTTAAACCATCCTTTTTCATTTTAAGTCCTTTTTTTTTTGGTTGTTGTTGCTGTGATTGGGTTTTTTTTTCCACCTTGTCTTCTAACTTGCTGATTTGATCCTTTGCTTCCTCTAGTCTGCTTGTAATTCCTTCTAGTGTATTCTTCATTTCAGATAGTGCATTCTTCATTAAGGCTGATTTCCAGTTTCAAGTTGTTGTGATCCAAGAAAATGTTTGATATGTTAATTTTCTCGAATTGGTTAAGACTTGTTCTCTCTTACCATGTGGTCTGTCTTTGAGAATGATCCTTATCTTTGACAGTGGTTCTTATTGATGATCTCTCTGTCCTTTTGTGGGCTGATGTACTTCTTCCCAAGTTTCTTGTAATTCTCACTAAGTTCCTTGAGCATCCTTATAACCATGACTTTGACCTCTATGTCTGATAAATAGCTTGTCTCCATTTCAGTTAATTCTTTTTCTTGGGGTTCCTCCTTTTCTTTCATTTGAGGGTTGTTTCTTTGTCTTCCCATTTTAGCTGTTCTTTTGTCTGTTTGTACATATTAGATAGATCTGATTTTACTCTCTGTCTTCATGTGGTGACCTTATGTGGCAGGAGTCGACTTTATGTGGTAGGAGTCCTGTGGGACTCAGTGGTGCAGGCTCCATCTCCTGAACTGGATGCTCTAGGAATGCTCCTTGTGTGGCTTATCCTGCTGTTTTTGGTCTTGATTGTTGTTGGCCTGTTTGTTGGTGGCCCTCCCCTGTGGCTGGCTCATTGAGAGGCTCAACCCCAGCCGTGCCTTTTATGCTGGTATACCAGTGCTGACAGGACAAAGCAACAACAACAACAACAAAAAACCACAAAACAAAATCCACACAAGCAAAAAACAAAACAAGACAAAACAAAAGCAACAACAACCCTAACCACAACAGCAGAATCAATGATAAAAGAGCAGAGAATAATAAAAGTGGAAAAAGAAATAGAATATTATAGGAAAAACAAGAATACAATAAGACCAAAGGAAAGAAAAATGAGTATGAGAGGTTAGAGGGAAGAGAAATGTTAAGAGTAAGGAATAGAAACAGGGAATCACCACAAAAGAACAAAGAAAGGGAAAATATAAAGTTAAAAAAATAAGAAAAGGAAGGAAGAAGGCAAACTAGAGTAAGGAAAGGGAAGAGTAAAATATGAGATTTGAAAGAAAAGAGATAAAAATAAAAAAATTAAAGAAAAAATGATAAAAAAACCATGCTGAGAAATGAATAATGAAAGTAATGCAAAAGATAAAAGTAGAATTCATCTTAACAGAGTTTAGCGCTTGCCTGCTGGGTTCTCCCTCTGGGTACAACTCTGTTGTTGTCTGAAGCTGGTGAAAGCCAGTGTCAGATGCTGTCCACATCTAGCTCTAGGCAGCTGTTCAAAGATATGAGCAATGCATAGTTTGTGACTGATTCCTGTGCATCTGGGATGGGCCTTGCTGCTCTATAAGTCTGGGTTTTACTAGCACAGGACCCAGGTGTGGGTCTACTAACGACCAAAGGCACTTCTGGAACTGCTTCCACCTGCCTCTGCTTACGGTCCTGCCCTTGGTCTTAGTCTAGCCATGACCTGTCTGTTTCTGAGGGGGCTTCTGGTGGAATCAGAGGGATGGGACCCCTGGGTCTCCTGTGGGAGGTTCCATTCAAACTTCAGGTAAGATGGTGGGGTGTGTTACCCATCCCCACATGTCTGAGTCAGTCCCAGATTTTTCCCTGAACTTGGCAGGTCAAAGCCCTTAGTAGGATAGTGGGTGGGGCCTCCAGGGTCCAGAGTTTGGGTCTTCTAGAAACCAGGAGGGCATTTCTAGGCTCTCCCAGGATGGGAAAGTGCCGTTTTGATTCCTGGGAAAGTGTATGGAGTGGCCATGCCCTAAAGCCATTCTTTAACACCCCTGAGTCCACCTATGTTGCTGTCTGCACAGCAGCGGATAAGATGCAAGTTGGGGGGAAGTAAGAAAAAAGAAAATTAAAAATTATGAAGGGTGTTGGGAGCAAGGTTCCAGAGGGTGTGGCAATTGGTTTCCCACAGGGTGGGGTCTTTTTCCTCTGGGAGGGGCTTGTTCTTCTCAAGAAAAATGTCTGTTGTGGTATGCTGTCATATCCTAGCACCAGGAACCCAATGTCAGTTCCCCCATTCCTCTCCCCAAAGCCTTCCACTTCAGACTGTCCTCGTGTGACTCCAGATGCAGCTGCCCTCCCTTTGCATGAGTCCAAGGTGAGTGGCTGGGAATGTCAAATCTGTGTGTTGGCCCCTTAGAAAAAAAGAAAGGAAAAAAGAAAGAAAAAGGTGCTTTTGTCTCCTGTGCTGCTGTCTCCCTTAAGTGGGCAAAAAACCTGTGGCCTTTCACTGTTGGATGCTGCGTGGGCAGGTGATCCCAGCACTGGTGCTCTGTGCTTGGAAGCCTGCTATGAGGTCCAAGATTCACTGCTCTCCAGGTGAGGCTTCCACAGCCCAGTGGCCACCTTGGCCCAAAGCCAGTGAAGGTGGTGTTGACCCCTTTTGCAGTCCTACCCTTTCTTCCTGTCCCCAGGTGATTTCTGCCTGTCCTGGTTAAGTATTTCCTCTTCAGGTAGTCTTCAGTTGTTTATTTTGGGTGGATATTTCCCTCTTTATTTTTATTTTCAGCTTGGTTCTGGGAGGCAATGCAAGATAAAATTCTACTCCACTGCTATCTTGCCACTCTCCATTGAGCTAGAATTTATTGCATTTAATTATTGCATAAGAGATAGTCAAAGAAGTATTATTCTCTTCCAGTTTTAGGTATTGTTTTCCTTACATATTTAAATATTTGACTATTTCTACAAAAGAATGATGATGCTATTTCTATTTTTCATGTCCTTTGATTTATGATGGAGAAAAATAAATTTATGTGTTCAGGATTTTCAGAGAACTAGTAAAAATGTGATTAAAGCAAAAATAATTAAAGAAAAAAGGTAGTTAAAAAGTTATAAATGAGAAACATTTCTGAAAGATGGTAATGTGCATTTTGGAAATAAAACCATACTTGAAATTAAAACAATTTTTATGTGTTTAACTCTGAAACTTTAGTATATTTTTATGGAAATTTTTCTGTCAGATGTTTTTATCTTATTTATGAGAACATCTTTATTTCCTACAGCTAATTTATATTTTAAAGTAGAAAAGGTAATAAAATTTATCTATCATTTGAAAATAGGTTCAGTAACCCTTGCATTTTTGCTTGGGAAAGTCTTTGCTGCAAAGAGAATATCTGTACAGCATTGGGGCTTTGGTAATATCCAAGAAATCAAAAGCAGTAGGAGACCACTATAGTGAGACAGATATGTGAGTGATAATATCCTTAAAATATACATAATATCTTTAAAATATAACTTGATACAAATGTCAAATTGATCATATTTTTAATTTCATGATTTTCTCACTATAAAGTAATTAAAATTATAAATGGAATCTCTGGAGGTTGGTCTTAGCCTCATTTTGATTCATCTAAAAAAGAAAGACAGGGAAGATACATCTCTTTATTTAAAAAATTTCTGCTTTGTGGTATAGCTCAAATTGTTCATTGAAAAACTCCATAGGGTTTTTTTTTTCTCCCCACCAATGTGAAAATTGTTCAGATGGTAGAGCTGCCCTCTGGTGTTCATCCTGTGTTCTTTCAACATTAGAGTCAAGCCTTAAGGTTTTAGAGCTGAGTCAGTGGTGGCTAGAATGTTTTGTTCAGTTGTTATTATTCTGTAGATGAAAAAGTAGACAAGAGAGGGAAATTGACTTGCCTATGTTTTGAATTTCCACTTGCTTGCCTTCCTTCAAAAAAATATTCATCCACCACCTATCATTTGAAATAAGAATCACTTAGATGAAACTTAGAGGAAAACTTTATTTTTTAATAGTGGTATAACTTAATTTAAAATTTTAAGAGTTTTTGACAAAACGCTCTTAATTTGGTATGGATATGTGTTATGCTTCATGTGTTTTTGAATTTTTAAAATTGGTGTTTTATTAGCTACTGAAAGTAAGAGAAAAATAATTGAATACAATTAGGAAAACACACTCAATTATTGCACTTTTGAATTTTGGTTTCCATAATGCAAATTTCTTTTAAACATGGATCATGGAACTGTTTTTAGATGTATTTTCCCTAGTATGTAGACTGTGGTAACTTAATACCATTTCTCACCAAAAAGAACTAGGTCTCTCAAAAAGAACTGGCTTGGCTCAGAATCTTTTTATGCTCTTAAGTTAATGAAGACTTCCAAAAGTTTTTTTTGTTGATATGGGTTATTTTATCTATCAATATTTACCATATTACAAATTAAACTGAGAAGTTAAAAAATATTAATTTAAAAATAATAATCTCAATACATACATAATAATTTTATGTTAAAAATAACTATATTTTCAAAAGATAGAAGAATGGCATTGCTTTATTACATTTTTGAAAATTTAGTGTTAAGCTTAATGGAAGGCAGTTGGGTTTTCTTATCTGCTTCTGAGTTCAGTCTCTCATAATACATGTGTCACTGTATATTATGCATACAGAGTTTGTGCGTGTGATGTTCTTGTATTAGGATATGAAGACAGTCTGGGTGCACATAGATATGTAATTGGAAAAAGAAGGAGTATTTGAATAAGAGGACTTTTCAGATAATTGTGTGTAATTGTCCTTTGATTTACGATGGAGGAAAATAAAGTTATGTGTTCAGTATTTGGAAAGAAATAGTAAAAAAGAAGGTGATTAAAGAAAGTAACAGTTACAAATGAGGAATGAACATTTCTGAATGATAACGTACTTTCAAAATAAAGCCATATTATGTAAAATTTAAATCGAAATGGATATTCTTTGATATTACACTAAAACTTGGCAAGTGGTAGTTTCTTAAAGTTAGTTGCCATGAATCTGAATCCTACTTTTTATTTTCTGTTAATTACAATTTATTGGTCTCTCTTGTAGTTTGAATGGTTCTTTTACTTATGCCTGAATTTGTAACATCATATGTTGGCCATTTGGAAAATATTGATTTCATGAGTTATGCAGGTCTTCTAAATATTGACACATTTTGTCACACAGTATTAAAACATTAAATTTATTTGTATATATTTTTATTGTTGTTTAGTTACAGTTCTCCCCATTTTCCCCCCATTACTCTCCCCTGCCATACGCACCCCTATCTCCCACATTCAATTCTCCCCGCTTCCGTCATCTTTGTCCATGGATTCTTTATGCATGTTCCTTGAGGACCCTTCCTCTTCTTTCCCCTGTTATCCCCTCTCCTCCCCCCCTGACAGTTTGTTGTTTATTTCCAAGTCTGTGATTATATTTTGCTCGCTTGTTTGCTTTGTTGATTAGGTTCCACTTATAGATGAGATCATATGGCATTTGTCTTTCACCACCTGGCTTATTTCACTTAGCATAATGTTCTCCAGTTCCATCCATGTTGACACAAAGGGTAGGAGCTCGTTCTTTCTTTCTGCTGTGTAATATTCCATTGTGTAAGTGTAACACAGTTTTTTGATCCACTCATTTACTGATGGGCACTTGGGTTGCTTCCAGCACTTGGCTATTGTAAATTGTGCTGCTATGAAAATTGGGGTGCATAGGTTCTTTTGAATTGGTATTTCAGGATTCTTAGGGTATAGTCCCAGCAGTGGAATTGCCAGGTCAAAAGGCAGTTCCATTTTTAGTTTTCTGAGGAAATTCCATACTGTTTTCCACAATGGCCACACCAGCCTGCATTCCCACCAACAGTGCACTAGCATCCCCTTTTCTCCACAACCTTGCCAGCCCTTGTTTATTGATTTGTTTATGATAGCCACTGTGACCACTGTGAAGTGGTATCTCACTGTGGTTTTAATTTGCATGTCTCTGATGGCTAGTGATGCTGAGCATCCTTTCATATGTCTCTGGGCCCTCTGTATATCCATCCTCCTTGGGGAAATGTCTGTTCAGGTCCTTTGCCCAGTTTTTAATTGGATTTTGTCTTCCTGGAGTGAAGTTGTGTGAGTTCTTTATGTATTTTTGAGATCAGATCCTTGTCCGAGGTATCATTGGCAAATATATTTTCCTATACAGTTGGTTTCCATTTCATTTTGCTGATGTATTCTTTAGCTGTGCAGAAGCTTTTTAATTTGATGAAGTCCCATTTGTTTATTCTTTTCATTATAGCTCTTGCTGTAGGGGAGATATCAGTGAAAATACTGCTGCCCGGAATATCTGATATTTTCCAGCCTATGTTCTCCTCTAGGACTTTTATAGTGTCATGACTTATATTTAAGTCTTTTATCTACCTTGAATTATTTTTGTATATGGTGTAAGTTGGTGGTTGAGTTTCATTTTTTTACATGGAGCTGTCCAGATTGCCCAACACCATTTGTTAAAGAGGCTATTTTTACTCCATTTTATGCTCCTGTTCCCTTTGTCCAATATTAATTGACCAATAGAGACATGGGTTTACTTCTGGGCTCTGTAGTCTGTTCCATTGATCTGTATTTCTGTTCTTATGCTGGTACCAGACTGTTTAGATGAAAGTGTCCTTGTAATACAGTTTGATATTAGGTATTGTGATCCCTCCTACTTCGTTCTTTCTCAAAATTGCTGAGGCTATTTGGGGTCATTTATGGTTCCATATACATTTTTGAAATGTTCTATATCTGTGAAATATATCATTGGTATTTTTATAGGAATTGCATTGAATCTGTAAATAGCTTTGGGTAATATGGACATTTCGATGATGTTAGTTCTTCCAGTCCATGAACACAGTATGTGCTTCCATTTATTTGTGTCTTCCTTAATTTCTTTCTTCAGCATTTGTAGTTTTCTGAGTACAGATCTTTTACCTTCTTGGTTAGGTTTATTCCTAGGTAGTTTATTTCTTTTGTTGCTATAGCAAATGGGATTTTTTTTCCTGATTTCTGTTTCTTTTATTTCATTGTTGGTGTACAAAAATACCTTCAATTTCTGAATATTGACTTTGTATCCTGCTGTTTTGCCAAATTCACTTACTAGGTCGAGTAGTTTTTTTGTTGGAGTCTGTAGGGTTTTGTATGTACACTATCATGTCGTCTGCAAACAATTCCAGTTTTACTTCCTGCTTTCCAAGTTGGATGCCTTGTATTTCTTTTTCTTGTCTGATCACTGTGGCTAGAACTTCCAATACTATGTTGAATAGGAGTGGTGAAAGAGGACACCCTTATCTTGTTCCTGATCTTAGTGGGAAAACTTTTAGTTTTTGCCCATTGAGTTTGATGTTGGCTGTAGGTTTTTCATATATGACCTTTATTATGTTGAGGTATGCTCCATCTACCCCCACTTGGCTGAGTGTTTTTATCATAAATGGGTGCTCTACCTTATCAAATGTTTTTTTCTGCATCTATTGATATGATCATGTGATTTTTGTTTTTCCTTTTGTTTATGTGGTATATTATATTTATTGATTTGTGAATATTATACCCATCCTTACATCCTTGGGATGAATTCTACTTGATCACAGTGTCTGATCTTTTTCATGTATTGCCGGATGTAGTTTGCCAATATTTGTTGAGGATTTTAGCATCTGTGTTCATCAGAGATACTGGCGTGTAGTTTTCTTCTTTGTTGTGTCTCTTTATCTGGTTTTGGGATTAGGATGATACTGGCTTTATAAAAAGAGTTTGGGAGTCTTCCCTCTTCTTTGATTTTTTGAAATAGTTTGAGAAGGATAGGGGTTAGCTCTTCCTTAAATTTTTTGTAAAATTCTCCTGTGTAGCTGTCCGGTCCAGGACTTTTGTGTGCTGGGAGTTTTTGATTACTGCTTCAGTATCACTACTTGTTATTGGTCTGTTCAGGCTTTCTGCTTCTTCTTGATTCAGTTTTGCAAGATTATATTTTTCTAGAAATTGTCTGTTTTACCCAGGTTTTCAAATTTCTTGGCGTATAGTTTGTAGTAATTTCTTACAATCCTTTGTTTTTCTGTGGTATCAGTTGTAATCTCTCCTCTTTCATTTCTGATTTTATTTACTTGGGTCCTCTTTTTCTCTTGATGAGACTGGTTAAAGGCTTGTCAATTTTGTTTATCTTTTCAAAGAACCAGCTCCTGGAATTATTGATCCTTTGAATTGTACTTTCAGTCTTTATGTCATTTAATTTTGCTCTGACCTTGGTTATTTCTTTTCTTCTACTTGCTCTAAGTTTCATTGTTGTTCCTCCGGTTCTTGTAGGTGTAGGTTTAGGTTGATTATTTGAAATGTCTCCATCTGTTTTAGGTAGGACTGTTTTGGTGTGAACTTTCCTGTCAGTACTGGCTTTGCTATGTCCCATCAGTTTTGGACTGTTGTGTGTTCATTTTCATTTGTTTCCAGAAACTTTTTGATTCCTTTTTTGATCTCATTATTAACCTGTTCAATGATTAATAGCTTGTTATTCAGTCTCCATGAATTTGAATATTTTTGAGTTTTTTACTTGAGGTTGGTTTCTAGTTTCAGGCCCTTGTGGTCAGAGAAAATGCTTGATATAATTTCATTTATCTTGAATTTGCTGAGGCTTGTTTTGTGTCCTATTAATGTGGTCTGTCTTTGAAAATGTTAGAAAAATAGTACATTTGTTAATATCACCATTGGTTTTTACCAGAAAATTCTCAAGTTAGCAGGGAGCTGTCAAGGTCATGTTTGATAGGTCCATGTTGTTCAAAATTCTCATTTTGGGTCAAAAGCTCCAGTTTTATCATTGGGAACAAATCAAACACTTGTTTCCTAGAAATGATTGATTCACTTTTTAAAAAATTATTTCCATAAAGCTATGCAAAATAACCCAGTCTGAATAATCATCGTTAGTTGTTTTTTTAGTTAAAATGATGTTCTATGAAAAAAGTGGCTAGTTCAGCTTGCATTTGAAACAGGCACACAGTATTTTCCCCAAGGTAACCATCTTATTTCAGTGAACACTCGAAATGTTTATGCACATACAGAATATTCAAGAGATGTATACTCATGGGTAAAACTGGCATTTTTGTTTTTAACTGAGTGCATGGTGGTAAAGAACACAGTGAATACTAGTACAGTTTGCTGTCACTGCCTTGATTTGTGTCATGGTGCCAGCCCATTACCATCACACCATCTGTGCGAATATCAACACAATGTCAAATAATGTGCTAGTATTTTTAGGAAAAACTTTTTGACCATGCAGATTTTCTGAAAGGGTCTCAGTTACTCTCCAAGTTTTGTAGAGTACATTGAGTGCTGCTGGCCAGTAACAATCTTATCATACCAGAAAGGGAGGAAACTGTCAAAGACTAGGATCATATGAAAAGGACTGGGGAGCCAACTTGAAGAGGCATTCATTGATTAAAGATGGGAGAATTTGAGCATTGATAACTACCCTGGATAAAACATATCAAATGTGTTTAAATATGTAAGTTCCTACTAGTACACGAAACTAAAACACTTCATTGGTTGTCTGGAGAGGATTTTAGGAAATGAAATCATTCTTCTGAAAATTGATAAATATAGATAAATAAAAAAAGCTAGCATTTATTTTCCTTTTATTTGATGAACTGTACCTCTGGACAGTCAGAGATTTTTCTCTCTATGGAGTAATCCTTGTTAGCACACGAAGAAGGAATGGAACGATAGAGTACACTGTTTTCAACCCTTAATGTAATAATGGATCTAGGCAGTGGTGCCCAGTGACTGCTTATATTACAATCGTATTTGCTTCCTATGGAAGATTACAGTAGCACACATAAAGAATGTCATTTGGTGACATTCATGCCACCAAATCAGACCTTAATCAGATTAGGCTTTAAATTTAGCTACCAGTTTATAGAAAATATGGAGGATAGACAAATATATTAATGTTACCATGGGTGTGTAATTGGCAAAATCCAGAATGCTGGAAACTATAGGACAAACCACCCAGATTCGTTAACAAATACATTGTGAGGGGAAAAAAAAAGAGTGATAAGAAACATCTAAATTAGAAGACAAATGGAAAGAAGGGGAAGGGTCAAGTCAAGCGACATGTACAAAGGACCCATGGACAAAGACAGTGGTGGGGAGGATTGAAGGTGGGAGGTGGGGGTGGGCAGGGCAGGGGAGCGCAATGGGGAAAAAATGGGGACAACTGTAACTGAACAACAGGTTAAGAAAAGGCAAATGTGTAGACCTCATTTGGTTTCTGATTTGTACAAATTTAATTGTTAAAGAAAGTGAGACAATATGAATTTGGGAAGTTTGAACTATGACTAGATTTTTAGATTAAAGGATTATTGTTACTGTTTTTGGTACAGTAGTGCTATCGTAGTTATATATATTTTATTATACATATTTTAAAGAGTTCTTATTGTAGAAAATAGATAATGCCAGTTACTCATATAGGAAATGGTCCCTCTGAGATTTGCTTCAAAATTAGCCAGTGGGCTGTGTGTGCCCGCAGGTAGGTGAGTGTGAAATGAGATTGTCCCTGAGGTGGTGGCTGTTGGAGCCGGGTGATGGGTATGCTATCGTTCACTGTCCTGTTTTGTCTCCTTTTGCTCATGTTCGGAATTTCCCATGATTTACAACAGTTTTAAGGAATCATTTCTCTCTTCTGAAATATTGGAAGAAAAAGAAAAAATATGAAAATGTTACTTATTTTCCTCACTACAGAATTTTTTATTTAAAAATATGATATATTTCTGAAAACCAAAAGGATAGAACATAATATTATAAACAATCACCCAAGAATAAAACTAAAAATGTGATGTGTACAATTATCTAGTAATATTAATCTCCCTTACCTGAATTTGATGTTCATTTCCATGTGTGTATCTCTCTCTATAAAAACGTATTTCTTTATGTATATATACTGTAGAATACACTAAAGAATATATTGTATTCAGTGTGTATGTTTTAAAACTGTTAATGAAGTACTGTACATATCCTTAAAGTTTTTTGGGTTATGTTTTCACTTGGAGATTTATGCATATTGATACATATTTTCATTTCTATACTGTGCCATCTGAAAAATTAAGAAATAATGCATTATTTTATTCGAAATGATGTATTAGGTACATTATTTTACTTTAAGTGGTTTGTTAGGCATATATGCTCAATATATATATGTATTTCAACCTCCAGCTATCTTTTCAGGTAAAATACCTCCAAAGTTGAAGCATTGGATGTAGTTGTTATTCAGAAAAATATGTAATAAATACACTGTTTTCCATATGTTTCCAGATATTTTTGTTCATTCCACAATATAGCTGTGTATTGCTTATTCTGTGGATGCCAATATTTAAAATACTGGGTGTATAGAATACGACATGCAAAGTCTCTACCTTCATGGAGCTTATATCATTTCAAATAGTGATGAAATCTATGGGTACATTTTAATATTCGAAGTGGAGGGGCTGATGGAGAAGTGGGGATGTCTTCAGGTAGTGACCTGAAAGGAGGGGTCAGCCACATGGGAGCGGGAAGAAACCACACTTGATGTTGAGAGGACAGCAAGACCTTGAGGTTGGGCAAACTTACTGTATTCTAGGAACTGATAGAAGGCCACTGGGCTGGACCCCAGTGCATAACACTAAAAACACTAAAAACAGTGCATAGCGGTAGATGGAGTCCAGATGGTCTAGGGTTGGTTAAGCTGTGATAGAATAGTAAGATTTTACTTAAAGTCTGATAGGAAGTCATTGAAGGGTTTTTAGCTGGATAGCAACTTCATTAGATTTGTGGAACCACAAATCTATGTGGTGATAAAATGGCTGAGAACTGTATGCTTTCCAGTGTCAGTTTCTTGGTTTTTCTGTTATTCTATAGTTAGGTAAAATTTAACCATTGAGGAAGCTACGTGAAAGGCCAGGGACCACCGTACTAGTTTTGCAATTTCCTGTGAGTCTATAATTATTGCAAAATAGAAAGTGGAAAAAACTCTGTGAAATGGATGATCGGGCAGCAGGAATGAAAGCAGACTGGCCAGGAGACTGTACTCTCCTAGTGAGAGAGGATGACTGCTTGGCTTTAGGCAGCAGTGGACGTGGGTCGAGAAGCAGGTGGATTGGAGATATTGTAGAGATGGAGCAGGTTTGGGGTTGGTGTGTGGGAAAGGAGGTCTGTGTTTGGTCTTGAATAACCGATGGTTTCATGTGAGTTTGGGAAAGTGAAGATTGGGAGAGGAGTAGGCTGAGAGAAGGAAACAGTTTTTTTTATGTTGGGCTCGTTAGGTTGGGTAAACTATCGGAAACTGAGGCTGGAGTTGAATGTGGGAGCCAAGCAGCATGTAAATTGTAATTATAGCGGTGGGATTAGATGAGATCACTCAGGGTGGAAGAGGGGAGAGAGTGAAGAGATGAGAGCTGAGGATAGAGCCACAGGGGGCGATGTCAGGGTCTAGGCGCAGGGGTGTCCAGCCTGCAGCCCACGGGACATGTGCGGCTCAGGATGGCTATGAATGCAGCCCAACACAAAACAGTAAATTTACTTAAAGCATTATGGATTTTTTGTGTGGTTATGTGTCACAGTGTATTTAATGTGTGACCCAAGACAACTCTTCTTCTTCCAGTGTGGCCCAGAGAGGCCAAAAGGTTGGACAGCCCTGGTAGAGGTTTGTCAGAGGAAGACCAAATAGAGGTCATCTAAAAGATGTGTGGTGATAGGAAGAACATCTGGAGAGTATGGAGCCATTGAAGCCCAAAGAAGAAAGTGGTTTTAGAAAGAGGCACCATCTGACTGGGATAATGCTGAGACACTGAGTGTGATGAGGAAAGAAGCAGCCAGGAGGTTTGGGGAAGACCTCAGGGTGCAGAAGGCTAGCGGGAGCTCCTAGATCATATTTGTTTGCCAATGGGTATGATCCAGTTGAAAGGGGGAGAAGATGGTGGCTCAGAGAAATGTTAATTGATGGAGCAAATACACTCAACATGCAGGAAGGGCTGGGGTCAAGAGGGGGAGTTGTTCTTTGAGTCTCAGTATACCAGACAAAGGGTGTCCTTGAAAGGCCAGTCAGAGCGCATCACTCTTCTGCTTGTAAACTTCCCGTTTCACTTAGTGTAGAAACAATGGTCTTTATGTGCCCTAATTTAAAGTAATATTCTTTTTAGCCTTAACAATAATTCTCGGATTGTCGGACTCCTGGCTCAGCTGGAGAAGATCAATACTGATTCTACAGAAGCAGACACTGCCAGATATGTCACATCAAAAATCCTTCATCTGGCTCAAAGTCAAGGTAAGCTTTAATCTCTTGTTTTTGGAATGTTTTTTTAATTCTTTAAAAATGGATGCTAAGACTGTTTAAACTTTTGATACATGATTTTCTGTAAAAATTAAACTTTCTCAAATAGACTCAAGAAGTATAACATGGAATAATTGTGAAAGAAAGTAACCTTCAAAGCATTGTTTCTAACAAATGATGATTTTACTTATGTATGAATTCCTCTCCCCCATCAATATTCAAACACCTAATTCCAGTGCTACTTGTTTTAGGTTATTGACAGCATAAGCCAGATAACATAGAACATTGGTTATTAGTGTGGTTTCCACTTTGAATGCAGGCTCTGTCATTCAGTGGCTGGGTGACCTTAGGAAAATTTTGAATCTCCAGGACTTAGTTGTACCATCTCTGAAATAGAGATAAAAGATATCATGTTGTTATTATTAGTTTTATATGAGAAGCATGTGAAAAGAATGTTTAAAATGTTCAATAAATGTTATCTGTTATATGAAGCTAGTGTTACTGCATTGGTATCAAAGTCTTGACAGAGTACTAGAGAAAAATACTGACTTTACATTTAGGAACATAAATGTGAAAAATTCCAAATAAAATATTAGTAAATTAAGTCTGATTATACATTAAGAGATAAATGCCATTGCTAAAGAATACTTATCTCAGTAATGTAAATGGTTTTAATACCAGGAAGTATTTCTCAATTGAGGCTAAAAAAAGGAATTTAAGATTCTAAAACATGTACTTGATTAAAAAAAGCAACAAACTTGAGTTTTCTTTTCTTAAATAAGTGTGACACAGCAGCTACCTTAATATTTAACAGTGACACTGAAGGCATTCTGTTAAAATTAAGATCCAGATAATTCACAGTTAATATTTTAATATATTTAGTTTTATATTTTATTATCCTCGAAGTTCAGGTGATTGAAGTAACATGTTTAGTAGGTATTTACTGTGTTCAGGAGCTTAGTATCTATTAATCCTTCATTGTGGCCACAGACCTCTAATTTTTTTTGATAATTTCTGTCTTTGCAACCCATGTGTTTAGAGGGTGGTTGACAGAACTCCCAAACCCAAGCTAAGTCTTTAAAAGATTGCATTTGTTTCCAGCAAAATCTAAAATACCTGCACCTTTTAATTCAGAAAGTCACTGTACCAGATTCTAGCCTTTGGAAATATGCTTGTTAACTAAGGCAGATGGACAAGGATGTTCATTGTGTTAGTACAAAATAGATGTACCAAGTGTATTCACTGTATTATCCTCAAAACAAAACAAAAACCAACACAAACAAAACATCCCTCACATCTATAGATAACACTTGGGTACTCTGCTTCCACTAGTGTAGACTCTTCCCGTCACAGCCTGGAAGCTCCTACTCGAACATAACTGCTGAAAGTGCCCCCAACCATGCCGTCACCAGAGACTGCCCTCTGTCCACCCTGCCATCTCCACAGGGGCGTCTCATGCCTGATTATTGCTTTCTGGGGTTGTGGAATACAGTGGCTGTTCACAGTACCTGCAATTAACCGGTCAGCACAGTATCGGTTAGTAGTGACAGATTTTCCCGTTTTAACGTACCTCTCTCATCCTCTACTGTCTTCTTTTTGAATTTGGTTTTACAGACTTTGATGTTTTTCCTTTTTTTAAATTGCTGTAGACAGTTGTCATTCTTTTTAAGCATTAGTAATGGCACAGCAGGGAGCAGAGAAGAACAGTGTTTTCGATCTTCGTATCACTTATGGGAGTTCCTATTTTGAAAGATTAAAAGGCTTCTGTAAGTTTTACAAAGTCCTGTTACCTGGACCTGCGATGGTGCACGACAGCAGGAGATTGTCAGTTTAAAAATAAATATGAATCTAACATCCAGCATATTTATATTGTAGGGAATGTTGATAGTCGTCATGATAACATTATACTCTGACCTCTCCGTAGCATATTAGTCCCTCTCTTTAATAACTTCTAATTTAGAGTAACTTAATTTTCAGATGGATATCTAATGATTTCTAAATCTTCAACCAAGTCTGAGCTTTTTTGACTTGTATTGAACATCCCATGCTTCATGTTCTTGTGAAATTGAAGGTGTATAATTTCATGTATTGAAACTATACTACATGTAACTCTTCGCTCATTCACAAGGAAAGTCAAACAGGATTTGCTTTGGGCAGAAGTGTAATGTTCTAAGGCCAAGTATCACCCCCTCCCCAACTCTTATCAGGGCCTCAGTGCTCACTGATCTGCTCTTAAACTCCCTTGACTATCCCCATATGGAACAAATTTGGTACTACCAGGCTCTTGAACTTTATTGTGTGTGTGCCGTATTGAGAATAGGTTGTGCTCTCTTTTTAAAAATCTCAAAATGAGAAATGAGTGGCATTGTCATCCTGTATTAAAAGAATTTCTGATACTAATAATTTAGATGTGAAAAAGTTAGAGAAGGGCATCAGATATCTTGTGCAACAGTCTTGCTGAAAGAATGATTACTGTGACCCTTTTAGAAGTGCATTAAATCAGGAAAGACTGTAAGCTTTGGGTTCAGAAACACCTTTGGGTCACCTGGTCTCTTACTTGCTTGATGACTTTGTGCAGGTTTTTTCTTGCTGAACTTAAACTTTGATGTCTGAAAAGAGTAGTTTTTCTCCCAGAGGGTTACAGTGAGTCATAAATGAGGCGTAGTGTGGTGAAATAAACGCAATAGTAAATACTAGTTCCTTTCCTAAATGATGGCCTGTGATCTACCTCTCTTTCGTTAATCAGAGGAGAAGAATTGTGGAAAGCTCTAGTTTTATTCTTCGAGATTCAGAATTTTGAAATAGTATTAACTCAATGAAAACATTTAAAATAGTACCGGGTTTCTGTTTTCACCAGTTAGGTGAAATGTTTTCCAGCTCTACTCATACAGATGATAAAGAGGCCTGCTGTTACACTCCTTTCCCTCCTCCAGTGCTGGTGCCTGCACCGTGTTAGTGACAGTAAGATTCCAGGTGCACAGGCAGGGAGTCACTTGGTAGCTAACAGGAGCTGTGATGAAGTGCAGAGATCTCCTGAACTGGAAGTCTCCAGACAGTAAGAATTAGCAACACCAGAGGGAGGAACTCGTGAGAACCAATTTAGAATGTTTACTAGACCGATGCTGACTTGTTTATTCTAAGTTAGGTGTATAATAAAAGTGTATGTGATTTTATTTTATGTTTTAGAAGAAATTCTTTTTTCTACTTTTTAGAAAAAACAAGGAGAGAAATGACAGCCAAAGGTTCTACAGGAGTGGAAGTTCTACTGTCAACATTAGAGGTAAATCACTTACCTACTTTAATTATGTAACTATTAACATCAACTAGTACTGAAGGAAAAAATATAAATGAAGTAAAAAATTTTTATTCTGGAGGTAAAGCCAACAAATGGAAGTTTGTTTTATGTTTCAATTTAACATTTAGAATGGTGATATAAACTTTCTAATATATATTAGGTAAACCTCTAAGTATATTACCTTACGATTATCTGATAAACATATACTTTTTAAATCTTTATATGCTATTCTAATTGATAATAGGAAATAAAGCATTAGCTGTAAATAAGTCTTTAGCTTAAAATAAATAATTAGTATCGGAAATGCTCATTTATTATGTCAGCTGGTATATATTTGTGATTTAATTTACTGCATATATATTGGCTGACTAACTATATTATATTTGTAGAAATTAAACTTCTGTGTCAGTGTAAAAGTTTTGGGTGGATCAGCAAGATATATTCAGAATCATTATATTTTATTCAGTACAGTATTAAGAACAGGGGGTAAGTACCATTGTATACCTCACGTTTACATGATATTATGTTTTAAAATATATCTCAGTAGAACTAGCAACAAAGAACAGGGAGTGAGTTCGTGTTTGTTGATAGGAATTACTTCCTATCGAAAATGAAATAAAGCTGTTATTTTGAATTGATCTGTAAGTTTAAAGCAAATCTCAGTAAAAATACTAACAGTTTTGTTTCTGTAGTTCAATGGGAAAATAATAATCAAGAATAGGAAGGATGTTTCTGAAAAAGAAGAGAAATGAGAAAGTACTAACCCCACCAAATATCAGAGAACATTATGAAACTTCAGTAATTCAGATAATTTAGAAATTTTGTGTGAGTAGTTGGTAGACATCAGTGTAATAGAATAAAAAACCCAAAACTAAATTAAAATGCATATGGCAATTTAGTACTACTGAATAGAAGGTAGCATTTCAGATCAAGGAAGGACAGAATGATTACTTAATAAGTGGAGCTGGGACAAATTGGGAGCCATGCAGAAAAGTATAATGTTGGATCCTTACTTCCTACACCAAAACAGATTCCATATCAAGCAAATATTTCAGCGTGGAGAGTAGAATCATAATACTAGAGGAAGTAATGAGAGGAATTTATAAATAATTTTAAAACAGGGGAGGCTTTTCTAAGTAAAACACAGGAACTGTAATAGAAAAGATTGATAATTTAACTGCATTAACAAAACTACATGGGGAAAAGCACCACAGACACTTGGCAAACTGAGGAAGAATCATTCAACTTGTATAGTGTTTTTTAAATCCTCACCTGAGGACATGCCCATTGATTCTAGAGAGAGGGGAAGGAAGGGACCGAGAGAGGGAGAGGAACATAGATGTGAGAGAGAATCATTGACTGGTCGCCTCTCGTGCACACCCCCAACCAGGGACCAAACCCATAATCCAGGCACCGCCCTGAACAGGAATTGAATCCTTGACCTTTCCGTTTATGGGACGATGTTCTAACCAGCTGAGCCACACCAGCCAGGTCGAAGTTGTGTAATGTCTTTAACATATAAAGAACCTCCACAAATTAGTAAAGTAAAACTCATCTCAGTATAAAGATATTAACAGGTTATGAACAGTCAGTTCCCAGAAAAAGAAACACAAATTGCACTTAAGATTGAGCATCATTGTGGTTCCCTCCCCGCCACTCTCCCCCACCCCTCCCATTTGCTCGTGTCACTTATTACTGAAGTCAGCAGAGGTGGGAGGTCCCAAGTTACACTTGGGAGATTTGTCTGGATAAGGCCTGGGCATAACAGTGCAACTTCCATTCAGGTTACAGTAGCCTGAGCTCAGTCACACAGCTCAAACTTAATTATTGGTTTGACCAAAATGTCCATTTAGTTTTTCTCTTAAAATAAAGACACATTTTTCATCTTTACCAATAACTTAATTGATTTGGATATTTTGAGTATGTCAGCTATCTGCCATGTGATGTAATGTTGATTGTTCTTAGTTAATGTCTTGATTCGATCACTGTAACTTCAATGCCATAGAGCATTGTCCAGTGAGAGATCTACAGCATGAAACTTCGCTAACCACTTTTGACACATTCGATGAGTCACAGCACCTTCTCCACACAGTGCATAAATCTTTTTTTGTGTATTTCAGTTGCATTTTTACCTTTCTTGAAATAATAAAGCATAATATACTGAAAATATGTATTTTCTTCTATCTATAATATTACATGGCTACACAAAAATTTCCCAGTTTTGATAAGCTGTATTTTAAACACATGCTGATATGACATCTACCACAATACAATCTAACAAAATTGTTTCTAAGGAAGTTAAAGACAACTGAGCACTACTAGAGCCATCTCACGGACAAACCCAAACAAACTTTTTGGCTGACCCAATACAGAAGGGCTGGAAAATGTGGTGTGGCTCTTTATCTCAGAAGAAGATGAAATCAGTTTGCTGAACACAGGGCAACAATATTGCTGCCACAATCCACTCTTTAAAAAAAATTTTTTTTTTTACTGTATTTTTTTCCATTAACCTTTCTTTAACAAACATCTATCCCTCTCTTTCCAAATTACTTCTCAATGGGTCAGTAGTCCAGTTAATACCTCCAATGCTAAGAACAAGGGTCTCTGGTTATGTACAGTCCTCCATCTGGTATGGATGGAGCTTTTTGGTTCCATCAGTCTGTGAACTAAAAAGCTGAAACAGACAACACTCATTTCCTTTTGGAAGAAGGAAGAGTGAGAGTCCCACACCAGTTCCTGAGGCATAGCAATTCTCAGTTTCCTCTGTGTGACATTATAAAATTCCCTACTCTGGAGGTCAGGCAGTTCCTTGAATAGGCTGTGCCTCTGTTCTCTGTGTGGTTTTTTAAATTCAGACATTGCTTATAATAAGAGAAATATGATGAAGTACAATGTTCAACATTTTTTATTAGATTAGTTGTTCAGACTTTGGGAAATAGTTGCTCCTCTGCATTGTTGGTAGAGAGTAAATTGCTGTATGAAGAGGAATTTGGTAATACCTATCAAAATACTGGTATTCTTGATAATACTGATAAAACTGACCCAGAAATTTCAGTAATTTATCCCACATAAAGCTGTAGTTAATCCCATGTAACTACATATAGTTTTTGTTGCAATTTTTTAATAGCAAAAGATTTTCAAAAGTATCATTTGTTACATAAACAGTGGTTACGTAAACAACGGCTTAGCCATGTAATGGAATGTTTCTTGTAGTCCTTAAAAAGAATGAAAAAACTGTCTACCAATATGTAACAATGTCAATGTATGAAACAATATCTATATACGGCAGTATTTGGAGAAATAAATATGTATATACACATCTGTTTATAATACATGGGTTTCTTTTATATGTGCATGTCATGCTTGGGTAGATATGTGGACCCGATAATGCAGTTGCTTTCTGAGAAGGGAGCTAGGTGACTGGGTAGGCACCATATATACATTGTAGTGCTTTTTATGTTTTGATTCATTTCTTTGTGTTGTCTATTTGGGAGAAGACGATGACAAATTCCTCTTGTAATACTGTTGATACTCTGAAAGTAATACCTCAGATTATTTGCAAAATTCTTAAGGGCAAGAAGAAGAGATTAAAGTGATAAGTGAGAATAGTAGAAACTGAAACATGTGTTCTTAGAGAATTTGGAAAGGTCACCTATAAAATATAGGTAGTTCCCAATAGGAAGAAAAAGTTTGGGAATTACAAATTTACAATGGTTTAATGAAGCAAATAAACTCTTTATTTCAGAACACGAAAGATCTTCAAACCACACTTAATATCTTAAGCATTCTTGTTGAGCTGGTGTCAGCTGGTAAGTTTTTTTTTCCCCCTCAATTTCTATTTGTAAATAGTGATCAACACTATGTCATGTGTGCTTTTCGAGAACTCTCTGATGCTCTTCTAGAGGTTATTCTGAGTATTGAAGTTTGGAAGCTGGTATGCTGTGCACTTGTTGCTTTGTCTGCGGTGTGTTCCAGAGCTCCTCAAACCACCCCCGAAGCCTTGAACATGGAATTTGGGCATCTCTTGTATTTACTCTCTGTACTATTTTCTAACTAAAATAAATGACATAAAACAAAATTTGATTTTATGGTGTTTGATTTCGGAAGTCTTTAAATATTTCTTGGATGCTAATAAGTTGTATATGATATTCTGTGGGAAAATTTGCTGTTTAAGCAAATTAAAAACATTTTTTTTAGGTGGAGGTCGAAGAGCTAGTTTCTTAGTCGCCAGAGGTGGTTCACAAATATTGTTACAGTTACTTATGAATGCCAGCAAAGACTGTCCCCTGCATGAGGAGTTAATGGTGCAGATTCATTCTATTCTTGCAAAGATTGGACCGAAAGGTAAGGGTTTCACTTGCATGATTATCAAATCTAGAAGCATCTTTGTGACATGGATTCTCTGTGCCTTGAAACTGGCAAATTTTTAAATCTAAAAGGCTAGGCTTTTTCTTGGCTGTAGTCATGGAGTGCTTTCTGAAGTCAATTAGTGACCCGCAGGAACTGAGGATCCTAAGTTCATGAGGAATTCCATTGCATGTGGTGGAAAGAAGAAGAAACTTAGGTCAGAATCACACCAGTGTGTCTTGGTGTTTGCATGTGCCTGCATGCATGTCTGTGTAAAGGATGCACACAACTTGGATGTTGTTGAGGCTAGAAGGATGTGTAAATGGGAATGCTTTGATGAGCATGGGGGTAAAATGTGTTTGCTTTTTACTAACAGCCACTTTTGTACTGTGTGGTCTCAATGCCCAGAAACCTTACAATCTAGTTACGAAGACCAAAAGAGACATAAAACAATTTTAAGACCATTTATTACAGTAGTAAGGCATGCAAAATATTAAAAAACTGAGAAAACAGAATATGAAACAAAGGAAGAAGCTGATTTAGGTTAGGTTAACAGAAAAAGGAATCCTTTCCATAGAACCTAATGTCAATTTGTAATTGTCTGTGATTCCCTGAACCCTCAATAATGACTGTTAAGAGTTCTGCTGTTGCCTTTGTGGCATACATATGGGTTTTAAACTTTGAAGTATTTGGTCAAATGCTTATTCTAAAAAGTATGTATGTATGTATGTATGTATGTATGTGTGTGTATATAGCATGGATGTCATATGTATTATATAAATGTTTATTACTTTTAACAGTTGTCTTAAATAAAACATCCTTGAAGATAACTAATTTTTGAGGTATCTTAGGTGGCTTTAAGACTTATTAAACATATATTCAGTTTATTCAAGAAGTATGTCATTAGCTGTTTAACTCTTATATGTGAGATTTAAGGGCTTCTGAGATTTTCGCTGAAAACGAAAAGCAAGAGAAAATCTCATTTATTGGTCAGTATTACTGTAGTATACTTTCTTCTCTATTTAGAACCAGATTATCTTTCTTTTTCTTTTCATGAAGTTAAATTAAGACATGGATGTATTTATATTTGCATTTTTAAATATCTCCTTTAAGTTGTAGCTCATTTATTTTCCTTTATACTTTTCAATTTGTGCTATTTCTGTTATTATTTGTCCTAGTTTTCCATTTTTCTCATTTCAGGACACTATGCAGTAATTTTTTCAGTGATTCTGTATTCTCTTTTTTTTTCTTGTGAGATGAGAGTAATTTTCCTGCAGGAGTATTTAGTACATTTTGTCTTAAAATTCCTGTTGTTGATAAAATAACTCTGCTTGCTAGTCCTGCTTTCTTTCTTGGTTTAAAGCCTTAACATTCTTAAATTCCTGTGAATCAGATTGTTTTTACTGTTTTAATCACTTTGCAAGAAAAAACAAGACCTTCTTTTCTCTTCCTTTCCTATGTTAAAAATTAGATCCCATTAGAAGTTTATTTGGTAATATTTGTTAGGTTATTTTCTACATAAGCTGTTGATTTTTGATTGATTTAAGTCTTAAAAGAGTTCTAGTAATATTAAGGAAGTACCATTGCTAATGGACATGGAGATTCTCAACCACCTGGCAGGGTTCCTTTGAATGTGCGGAAGCAACAGTCTCAGATGTGCTGTGATCACATGCTGTGATCCTTTCATGCTAGTCTGTCGTGCTGTTCTGACCTGTGTCCCCCTGCCTCTGTTCCCTTACCTGCTCCTCAGCCACATTTCAAAAGTATAAGGAGTCTTTTTAAAGTCATACAAGAAAATGATTATAATCTTAAATATTTCAGGTCAGTTTTACATTTGATAATAAAAATTCATAATATAAGTTTTCAAAATCTCATTGCTTTATGACTTCTTCATTTCATCCAAATTTACATGTGAATAAATTATGTTCTTTTTTTTAAACAGACAAAAAATTTGGAGTGAAAGCTAGAATTAATGGAGTTCTGAATATAACCCTGAATTTGGTCAAACAGAATTTGCAGAATCATCGCTTGGTTTTGCCTTGTCTTCAGCTTTTACGAGTATATTCTTCAAACTGTGAGTATTTCAGAGCAGTTTTTAGTTAACTCGATCTTTTGAAATTACAGAAAAGGAAAATTTAACCCGTAAATCTCTAAACTTTTGGACAAGGTAAGAGAATATTTAATATGGATTTTTGTGATGCCTAACCCCACTATCACAAAACTGATGTGGGGTAGGAAGGTGAGTTGACAGCGTGGATGGAACTGGAGAGCATTGTGCCAAGTGAAATAAGCCGGGAGAAGCTAGGAGGTGAAAGACAGATACCCTGTGATCTCACCTACAAGTGGAACCTGATCAACAAGACAAACAAGCAAAACAGAACCAGAGACACTGAAATAAAGAACAAACTGACAGTAACCAGAGGGGAGTGGGGAGGGGATAATGAGGGAAAAGAGGGGAAGGGTCATTAAGGAACACATATAAAGGACCCATGGACAAAGCCAAAGAGGGTAGGTTTGAGGGTGGGAGGCAGGGATGGGTGGGTTGTGGGGGGGCGGCATGGGGTAAAAACGGAGACAACTATACTTGAACAAACAGCAACAACAACAACAAAACAAGGTGAATTGACAGAGTCTTGAGAATTGTCATTAAGCCCATAGTGAGGGGGAGAGCAGGCAGCTCACGGGAACTATGTGGAAGAATGTGAGGGTGTTGGCAGCTGGAAAAACTGCCGTTCCTGTTTGGATTTTCATCGATGAGAGGAAAGCTGAGGAGGAAGGCATGTGACTGCATGGTCACCTGGAGCTAATTATCTTCAGCAATCAATAGGGAAGTAGCAGAACAGCAAATAAATGTATAGGAGTCCCCGAGGAAGCTGGAAAGAAGAGGAATTAGGAGAGAAAGCTTCAGATGAAGTGCACCCTAACACACACACACACACACACACACACACATTCACTCTCACACACACTCACACACTCTCACACACTCTCTCTGTCTCTCTCTCTCATTCATATTAGTTCCCAAACCCATAAGGTGTTGTTTTTCTTTCTGTCCCTGACTGTGGAATTGAGGTGGTTAACTAAACACCTGATACTGAAATTGTAGAGTACATGTTTATTATAGAATATCACTGCAAAATAATCAAAGTGGTAGATATGCATGCACATATATGCATGTGTGTATTTATTTTCTATGCCTGTACCTCGACAGTATGACTACAGGTATGCTCAGAGGAAAATAGCTTTGACTATGTAAATAATTAACACTTCTGTAATTAAAAAGCATATAAGGAAATGAATGGGATATCTAACCAAAGAAGTTAGGAATAGAACAATAAATGTAAAGAAAGAAGGGGAATGAAATAGTAAAGAAAAAAACCTTAGAAAATAAAAAACAAGCTGATCTAAAAAAAGTAAAGCAATTGTATTAAAAATAAAACACATTAACCACTGAACACCCCAGTTAAGGAAAAAGGAAGACAGCACTGACAAAAATAAGAAGGGATAATGGGATACTAAACAAATACAGAGAAAGGCGCAATCACTATACAAAACTTGCAGAGCAACATTTTTGGTGGCATTTTATTGGATTAACCACTAGAAGGCTAATAGGTGGTTTATCTATGATTTTTATAGTGTTTGTTCAGAGCTAAAAATATTGTGCACAATTTTCTGATTAGGTAATTGCATCTTCTGTGAAACTCTTTCTCCTTACTACAACTGTTTGATTAAGGCCGTTTTTACCTGTCAGCTAGCACACTGCCTCCTAATGGTCTCTCTCAAGTCTTTCTTCCCCAGAGTGCCATGAGATCTGACCTGTAATTAAAATGCAGATCTTGTTTTAAAACATAATTCCACATATTATCAAAGTGTAGGTTTCATCCATTTACTATCAGTGTTGGTGTTATTTCACATACAATACTTTTGATCTATCATCTTCCAGTAGATATTTGTTTCTTTGGGGCAATTCCCTATAGGCAAAAGAATGGACAACTTTCAGGGTCCTTTATTACTTTCTTAACTTCTTTTCCCAACTCCTCTTCCCGCTGGTATGTCTTTGATACTGTCTGTTTAACTGCTAGTACCCATGGTGTTCGATAACTACCATTCCATTATCCATGTTCATATACCCAGAGATTCTCCAGAGCCACGTCCGCCCCTCACTGCAGCCCCTGCCCCAGCCAAGTCCTCCTCTCCGTGAAGACAGAGCCCAGCCATCCATCAGTGTCTCCAGAAGTGCCTTCTGGTTCACTGCAGACTGGGGACTCCTCACTGTTGTCACCTGATACCTGACAACTCTTAATCTATTAAAAAAGTAATTTAGTATTCTTTTGTTTACTGTTTCTGTCATTCTCCTCTACACTGTTCTCTGAGAGCAGGCACTGTTGGTTTTTGTCTCCCAATCCCCATGCCTGGTATTTAGTCAAGTTCACTGCATTTACTGAAGAAACAAATGAAGTCACTTAAAAGTATTTATTTTTAGTAGTAACATTTTATTTTATACAACTTCTTTCAGAATTTCCTGCAACTTCCCATAAAAATAAAGCAAAAAAATATTTTAAAGTGATCCATTAAAGTGGACTTTATGAGGGACATGAATTACATTTATTAAACAATTAGTATATGTTTTTGATTATGTTACACCAAGTATACACATGGCTACTTACCAAGATTTTTAAATCATTAAACATTTTTTCTCCCCCTTCCAGCTGTGAATTCAGTATTCTTAGGGAAAAATGGAGTTGTGGAACTGATGTTTAAAATCATCGGGCCATTTAGTAAGAAGAATTCGGGTCTTATGAAGTGAGTAAATGTTTCAAGTATAAACAGAGTTTTCTTTTATTATTCTGGTCTCCTCATCTTGACCTGTGCAAGGAACAGTAAATTGTATGGTGGGTTCTTTCTTAGTTCTTAAATAGTGATTTTATCATGATAAAGATTTTCTTCAGTATGAAGTTTAACCTTTGAAAGTATATCAAAATTAGAAAACTTGAAATTCATTGAATATAGTGTTACGGAAATTTAGACTTTGGACATTCCTAGATACTATAAAAAGGAAAAAGATCGTAGAGTGTCATTCATTCAGAAACATTTATTGAGTGCCTACTATATTTCCTACCAATTTTGCAATCTTTAATGACTACTTCCTTCATTCTCACAATTATCTGAACATATTTTTAATTTATACATTTTTTTTTGCCAAAATAATGTCATTCTTTTTTCTTATTTTGAAAACATTTGTAGGTCTTTCATCCTCAGGGAATAAAAGCATTCTCCAGTTTCTTGGTTATATTTAGTTTTTTCTTAAGCTATATTAGAGGTCATTCTTTAAAAAAAATTTTATATGGAATTTTTCAAATAGACGTAGAGTTTACATTATAGTGAACCAACTAATTATCTTGAGTAGTTATATGAATTGCTTATTATATGTAGTTAACAATATTCTGTCATTTTTCTTTCATTTCTTTCCTTCCATGCTTTTCTTTATTTTTGTTGGGGTATTTTTAAGCAAATCCTAGATGTCATGTATCAACATATATGTAGATATATATATAAAAATTCATGTGTGTGTATGTACAGAAACTCATTTATACATATGAATTTCTGTAAGCAAATCTCAGATATTTTCTAATTTTTCCCCTAAGTACTTTAATATATCTCAACTAAATAGGGACTTAAAAAAATGACCACCATACTATAACCATACTCAGAAAACTACTAATTCCTTAATATAATCTAAAATCTAGTCTGTGTCTAGTTTTCTCCAGGTGTCACAGAATGCCCGCTTACAGTCCATTTGTTTGAGTGGGGACCTAGACGAGGTTCACACATTATTCCAAATCTACACAAACATGGAAAGAACCGAGTAAGAACCCTGGTATACCTGTCACTTAATTTCAACAATGGTTCACAGTCTGTCATTTTTATTTCATCTTTCCCTTTTCTACCCCCCCCTTTTTTCTGTGCATTTTAAAACAAATGCCCTTTAGATTTGTTCTGTTAATTTTTTTGTGTGATTACTATCAGACACAGAGCTTTTTACTTTTAGTGTTACCACGATGTAATTTCTTTGCCCAGCAAAATAATAATTCCTTAATATCATCTAACATTTTTTGATTATCTAAAAAGTATATATATTTTTTGCAGTGGCTTGTTCAGATCAGGGTTCAAATGAAGTCTACAAATTCTGTTTGATTACTATGTCTTACAGTCTTAAAATCGGTAACAGTCCCCCATTTTTTTTTTGGTTCTGTTTTGTTATTTGTTGAAGGGCCCGAGTGCTGTCTTGTAGAATGCCCCAACGTTTTGGATTAAGATGACTGTGTCCTGGGGTCATTTAAACATGCAGGTGTACCCCTCAGGTTTTCTGTAGACCAGTAGAGCCTAGAGGCTTGATTAGACTTGAGTTCTTTTTATTGTGGTCAGAATTGTTCCATAGGTGGTGGCGGATACTCTGTTTTACATCACTTAAGATCATTGAGTTGATGTGATCCCTCCGCTTTTCACCTAATAATTCAGTAATATTTCATAACATTGCCTAGATTGTTTTTTTCTTTAGGGTTTGGAAAACAGTGACTTTTATAATTTCCTCATTTTCCCACTTTTATCAGCTATGATTCTTTTTTAAGGAAGAAGTTGTCCAAATTATTTGCTTAAATTCTATGAACAAGGTTCAGAACATTTTCAGTCTTTTTACCCTTTCTTAATAAAGGTTAAGTATTTTAGCTTGTATCCTTTTGAAAATGGGAACTAACTTGCACATATAATTATTTATTAAATATTATCTGGTGGGATGACTTAACATATTTATCCAAAAATCATACACAATCCTAGAGCATCTGAGGAAATGTAACAAGATGAAGAAAATTATTGTGTCACAGTTAGGGAAACACACTTACAGAATTGGTTAGTGTAGTGAGTGGGCTCTGGAGGCAGGCAGCATGGGTTTGCCTGTTAGCTCTGTTCCTCACTGGCTCCATGATACGAAGTAAGTTACATAGCTATGTAGCTTATTACAGCCCAGTTTCCTGGCTGTAAAATGGTAGTATTAGCACCTACATCATAAGGTTGTTGTCAGGATTTAATGAGATGATTCCTGTAATTAGCACAATACTTGTATTAATGCAGTATAATTAATTTAGGTAGGTAATGTAGTAATGTGTGTGCAAATAAATCCTAGTTAACGCTAAAATACATTCCTTATTTTTAATTTATAAACTATTTTCTCCCTTGATCTTTAAAGTACTTTATAATTTATCTTTTGTATAATGGTTCTGATCTTCTACTTAAGATCTACATTATTCTATTTTAACCAAGTTACCACCTCTAATATAAAATGTCCCCAGTAGAAGCATTTCACAAATAATCTTTATCATGTACAACATGGAATATGTCCAAAACCATGTACAAACCTGTGGGTCTAAACTTCTGAGAAAGGAATATTGTTACATAAATTATTCTTTAATTCTTTTTATATTTTAAAAAGGAAAACAAATTTTAAAATTCATTTTTACTTTAAAAAGAAAAAGGAGCCCTGGCTGGTGTGGTTCAGTGGATTGAGTGCCAGCCTGCAGACCAAAGGGTTGCTGGTTTGATTCCCAGGGCACGTGCCTGGGTTGCAGGCATGGTCCCCAGTAGGGGGCGTGGGAGAGACAACCACACATTGATGTTTCTCTTCCTCTCTTCCCCCCTCTCTAAAAATAAATAAATAAAATCTTTAAAAAAATCATTCATTGACCAAATGTATATATCTTGAGCTCTTTATCACCTTAGGGCCTCCCCTTAATTTAAAAAATTTTGATATCTGGCATTTGTATCAGAGTACTTCTTCCCCTTAAGCAATGCTCTAAATTACATGGAAGAAGATTGAGGGATATTATTTATGTTTGAAGGGTCATGCTTCCCTTTAGGATTTCCATTCTTTCCTAATTTTATGTTTTGGATTTAAATACTATTAATCTAGAAGGAAGTAACTCTGGAAATTATTCTAACTCTGTCTTTTTGAGTTACAATAGGTTTGGAAATTATTTCAAGCACTGACCCCTATCTTATGGAGCTTCTGAGTACCTGGGGCTTAAGCTTTTCTTCCTTCAGTGCTCCTACATGGATAAGCCACAGGCTGCTTTCTAAGCCACTGTTGGTTGTATGATTGTTTGTGACACATGAATATTGGAAAAATACATGAGGAAGTATAAAATAGTGGTACTGAGAAGTTCTAATCAATTAATACAAACTATGTATTTCAAACACTCATTTGTAATTTTTATATTATAAATTCCTTCTGGCTTACACATGTTGTAGAATTTCAGAAATTCTTTTGTATTGAAGTTTTTAAAAATACCATTTAAGTAACATTGGTGAAAATATAAAGAGAACTTTGTGCCAAACTTCATATTTTTTTTAATCTAGTGGAGCTATGGAACAGGCATGGAGTCAGAAGGAACTGGCTTTGGAGTTAGAAGGAACTGGGTTCGTGTTCTAATTGTGTCAGTCTTGAAGAATAAACATCAAGGGTTAGAAACTGTCAGAAGCACTTTGATGTCTTTCAGATGTTTTACGAACAGCTGCCCCCAGGGAGAAAGACTGTTTCTGAAAGTACTCTATGATTTTTATAATTTTGAATAAAGACTTAGCTGTAGATGGGGAAATCCTATGAGTATGTTGCAAGCAATTGCATCAGTTTCCTAGGGTCGTAGTAATAAAGAACCTAGTACACATTAGGTGGCTTAAGATAATAGAAGTGTATTTTCTCACAGTTCTGGAGGCTAAGTGCAACGTCAGCTAGTCAGCACTGCCAGTGGTCCTTCTAAGACCTGAATGGTATAATCCTTCCTTGTTTCTTCCTAGCTTTTGGTGGACTGCTGGCAATCTTTGCAGTTCCTTAGCTTGTAGCTGCAGCATTTCAGTCTCTGCCTCTGTCATTACACAGGTTCTCTCCTGGTGTGTTTGTCTTTAAATAGTCTTCCTTCTTCTTCTTTTTTTTTTTTTTTAGATTTTATTTATTTATCTTTAGAGAGGGAAGGGGGGTGCGGAGAGAGAGAGAAAGAAACATCAATGTGCGGTTGCTGGGAGACATGGCCTGCAACCTAAGGCATGTGCCCTGACTGGGAATCAAACCTGCGATGCCTGGTTTGCAGCCCGCACTCAATCCACTGAGCCACACCAGCCAGGGCCGTCTTCCCTCTTCTTATAGGGGTACCAGTCATTATGGATTAAGAGCTGCTTACTCCATTATGATCTCATCTTAATTAATTACTTCTGTAGCAGCCCTGTTTCAAATAAAGTTCCATTTGCGGGACTGGGTCTGGATAGGATGTCAGCATGTCGTTTTGGAGGAGACTGACATTTCTGATTTCAGAATTTTCTTTCTCAACAGAGAAATTCAACCAGAGGAATTTATTTTTCATGTCACTTAGTTTCTATGTGATTCTAGGTAAATTATACTCTGAAATCTTTAGTTTCCGTATTTATAAACTGTGGTAGTTCTGTGGATCTGAACTGTTTTAAGAATTAAACTATTTATGAGGCATCTATAATAGTTTCTGGCATTTATCAGTTCTTGTTGAACAAGTCTTTTTCACTTTATTTTTTATAAATTGCTGTTTCTCTTGGAAGATTTATTTAGTTCTGTGTTTAATTTTGACCAGTTTAAAAATGATACATATGCCCTGGCTGGTGTAGCTCAGTGGATTGAGCACGGGCTGCAAACCAAAGCATCGCAGGTTTGATTCCCAGTCAGGGCACATGCCTGGGTTGCAGGCCACGGCTCCCAGCAACCACACATTGATGTTTCTCTCTCTCTCTTTCTCCCTCCCTTACCTCTCTAAAAATAAATAAATAAAATAAAAAAATTAAATATATTTAAAAAATGATACATACAATCCTATGTTCATTTTATTGCATAATTACAAGATTATGGAATGTTTCTTGATGATTCAGTGCTATAAAAACAGTACATAATTTTCACTTACTTTTAACTCATTATTCCTAAAACTTCACATTGTTTTTAAAGAAGTTACAGGCATGAACTTATAATATTTTTGAAAGCATATACTTCTGATTTTATTTTACAAATGCTATAAGTAGAGGTTGATATGGTTGCTTTATTACGTCGGTAAGCTAAAGTGCAACTGCTCACTTGCTCTAGAGGAGCGATTCTCGACGGGCGTGCTATGGCAGGCACGCCGGCGTGCGGCAAGAATGCTTAAAGCATTCTCGGCCTGACCGTTTAGTCCAGGGCACTGCCCTCTTTTCCCTCAGGTTGCCAAATAAAAAAACCCCAACAACAGCCAACACAACAGTAGCTGTCCAGTGTGAATGAATCAAAATTATACCTAATTTTTTGTCAGATCGGTGAAAAGTACAATGTGCCACAGCCTTAGTTTACGTGTGCTGTGAGATGAACAGGGTGAAAAATCGCTGCTCTAGAGGGTGGCAGTGATGAGTGTTTATCACCAGTGTGCACTTCCTCAGTGCCTGCTCATGCAGCATCCCAGTCTCTGCCTCCGTCGTCACGTGGTTCTCTCCGTGTGTGTGTGTGTGTGTGTGTGTGTGTGTGTGCGTGTGTGTGTGTGTGTGTGTGTGCTCGTGATTACGGTGCCAGGGTCCCTGCGAACCAGTGTCCATCCTCAGTCCTCTGGTCGACTGTGCTCTTTACCTGTACTCCTGCCTGCTCAGGCTGTGTCTCCTCCTGTACCGCTGAAATATGCAGCTTTGGTTTTGGTCTTAATTTCCTCGGTAGCTTTTTCATAGATGTGGACATTTTATTACATTATCTAAATTGTGCAATTACCTGTGAAAGAGATAAATTTGTTTTGTAACTCTATAGCCACGAGGAACCTGGTTTTGTGGGCATGTAGTAGGCATTCAACAAATGCTTAATGATGAGTGAAATGCTTAAGTTTGATAATGTACATGTTTTTATGCAAATTGTAATTGTTGAAATCTTACTAAGAGATACTGTAGTATGTGTAGCATTATGTTCTTAGTTACTGAAATTAAGTGCCATTTTTTCAGTAACTTTTTAAAAAGAAAACTATTTGAATTATAGGTTCTGCATAGTAATATTTATATGCACTTTTAAAGCAGATTAATGGCAGTTGATTTCACTGTGTGTAACTGAGTGTTTATGTTCAAAGAAAAAGTAAGTACCTTCAATTTGGGGGGCTATTTCTTGATTCTCTTATGGGCACATAATTTTTTGAGGTATTAATTAGGTGCATTATTCTCATTGGTGCCTTACGACTGAAAAATATTAAGGGCTCCGGCTACCTCTCCCTAAATATCCTAGTTCCAATATTTTGCACTTATTATCACCTTAAATATTAGGGTTATTGTTTGATAGAGCTAAAATACTTTACAACCAGATAGCTACAAGGGTCTATAGAATTTTCTAATTACAAACTTTATTTGTGTGAAACTTGTTCTTAGTTTCTTTGTGATTCTTAATAATGTTCCTGTGTGAATTCTGTCAGGGTCAGACACAGGTACAGTTACTGGTTTTAGTCATCTGACCTCTGACAGAAAGACTTAGATGTTATTATTTTTTTTCTTTAAAAATTTTTGGGTGCTTCTCTGTTGCTATTTCAATCTTCCTATACATTCGGGTCTAACCTGAAGGGAGAGATGCATACAGAGAAACACCACGTGTAATGGACTATAACAGGAATGACTTTTGGAATAGATAATACTTACTAACCTGAAAAGATTGTGTGAATTTACTATTGTAGATTAATTTTACTAGTTTTGTTGTTGTTTGTGTTTTCTCATGTTGACAGGGTTGCTTTAGACACTCTTGCTGCATTGCTAAAATCAAGTAAGTTTTTAAATACTAGAAATACTAGATACTGTATTTTCAAGTATTTTATCTACAGTGTTAAACTGGAAATATAGATTTAGTCTATAGTTATAAACCTGGTTTATAATAATGTAATGTCAAAATTGAGTTTATCTTTTATTACAGTTGATAGATATAACTAATGCCATTTATGTTTATTGATTGACAACTTATTCAAAAATATGACTTTCTTTTTCTATGTTATTACTATACACATATAAGGCCCTCTTAGTAGAGGAAAGTAATATGTAAATATTATGTATTTTTCTTAAAAAACTGAAGTTAACATAGCATTGAAAATGTTTACTGTGAAGACTATCTTGAATAATTACGTATAACACACATGACTTTAATTTAGAACCCTCTTATTAGAAATTTTATTTCTACCATAAATTCAAATTTATAACATTAAAATGGCTACTAATATAAATTTACAGTTTACTAAGTTAATTGACAAACTAAAGCACTATCTTCAGAATTGAAGCATTGGAATAAATGGGTCTTACTAAGATACGATACCTTTGAAGAGTAATCATAATCATCTACATTTCATGTTTTTTTTCCTCACCAAGATAGTAACTCTATTTTAAATAAGTTTCATTAGCACCCCTGTTTTCATTGGTTGATTAACATTTATTTAACCACAATAACATTTTAGTCCTAAAGATCTGTATTATTGACTTTCAGTTTTATTTTCCCCCCAAATTGTCTTTCTAGGGTAGAACAACATTTCCTTAAGTTTGAATGACCAGAACTATTTATTTGAATAGTAACAAATGACTAGTTGGTAAATCTGATATTTGGTAATGATTTATTAAGTTTAAAAAATCACTTTAGGTATTAGTGTTATATACTAGAGGCCTATTTTTAAATGCACTATGGTATTTTGGAGCACTTTTTGGGGTGAAGGGGTTAGAAATTCACTTTAAAACAAGAATTAAACTACTGGAATAATCCTGAGAGAGTATAAAGTACATATACACAGTGCAGAAAGTGCAGAGCATAGGTACACAGTGCAGCGTAGTTACCATCGCTGGGGCATTGGTAGATGCTGCAGTGTGAAGGGAAACCCAAGCTGTATTTCAAGGTGTAACTGGAAAGAGAAGACGAGACACAGGCTGATTGTGAAACAGGTGCCCTGAACACATGAATAAAACACCCTTTAGTAAGTGTTGTAATCGTGCTCAGTTGCAGATGGCCCTGTTCACTTCTCTTTGGGGGCACTCAGCACCTGTGTTTGAGTTATGGGCAAGTTTTTTTTATTTGAACTTTAATAAAAAGTTTTAATATTCCTTATCAATATAACTTAGGCTATTGGTAACTACGATGGAGACAGAGTTTGTAACAGGAGTTACATTGATCATGGTTTTTAGAAAGATATTCTAACTGGTGTAAACAAAGTATGTGTATTCATTTAAAATACATGAAACTATTGCCAGCCAAAATTATGGAACTGATACTATAAATAGCCACAGCCTTAGCAAAACTAGCTCTGCTAGACACTATTAATAGAGGTTTCAGAACATTTACATAGGACTGACCACACCCCTTCCCCACCCTGGAAGTTTCTTCCAGCTCTCTAATGTACAAGCACACTTTCTGAGAGGGCATTAATAACATTGATTTCACTGTCTTAAATTTTATGTATTAGCATAGTTGGAAATTAGTATTTCTTCGAGGCAATTAAAAGCAGCAGAACTTGCCTGTTGCATTGCCTTAATGTTCACGTTATGAGGCAGGGGGTCATTTCATAGGTAAACTTAGATTAGGAAGGGACTGGTATTTCTTTGTGACTGAACCACCTCAGATGGGTTGGTGTTCCACTTTCTTTTGCACTCTTGTAATAGGTCGATCCAGTGATGCTGGGCGGCTTAAGATGTTGTGATAGGATTCCACTGCTGACAGCTTAATTAAATGCACCTATTTGGTTAATAATATTAAATATTAGTAATTAAAAAATAATAAAATAAGTCAAATTACTGGATTTCTGTTAACTCTGTCTCCCCAAAATTGACCATTTCCAAAAATCCCTCTAATATAGTTTCACTACATTAAAAAAATGATTAGAAAGTACCATCTTCTAATTACATAATGCTTCTTACATTCATTTACTAAAAATGTTCTATAAGTATTTTTAACTAAGAATTATTATAGCATGGATATTTATGTAATTATGGGGGTAATTAAAGTAATTAATTTTAATGGAAACACTATGTTTATAATAGGACCTACAATCCAATATAGTTAATCTTGGTGGAAACACAAAGTTTGTAATAGAAGTTACAATAATGATGATGGCTTTTAGAAAAATCCTATTCTCGGATAGTAAGTTAAAGGCTTATCCATTCCATTTATTGTAATCAAAATCAGTGTATTCATAAGTTTTAAAATACATAATAAGTTTTGTTGGTATTAACATTTAAAAGATGTAGCCCTGTTTGCATTAAATATATTCTGTTTTTATTAACCACAAAACAATATATGGGCGGGTTTCTGGAAAATATTATAATTTACCATCTGGAACTTACTTTGTTAGATAAAGATATTTGAATATATGGTTGCCATTTTTTGATAAAGTTCTTTTAAGAGTTCATTATAATATTGTGGTTATATTTTCAATTTGTTTATTCTACCATTTCCTCCTGTCACTTAAAAAATATTCTTTCTCAATTTTCTTTTGTTAAAGAAACAAATGCCAGGAGAGCTGTAGACAGAGGATATGTCCAAGTCCTTTTAACAATTTATGTAGATTGGCACCGCCATGATAATCGGCACAGAAACATGCTCATTCGGAAAGGCATTTTACAGAGTTTAAAAAGTGTAACAAACATCAAGCTGGGAAGGAAAGCCTTTATTGATGCCAATGGGATGAAGATTCTCTATAACACTTCGCAGGTGAGTTTTTTTTGTTACTGTGATCACATATTAATAATATGATTCGGTTCTTAAAAAAACTTAGTATTTCTAAAAATACCCCGAAAGTATGATAAATATATTTTAAAAAAATTGAAAACCAAGAGGCATAATCATTTCTCACATGCAACCACAGACTGAGTTGGAGAAAGTGCTAAGTGCATATATGTCTGCAGTGTGAGATTTTTCCACATAGGTAAGAGGAAGATGTATGAATCTATCTCCTAGGCAGGAAGGGGTTCCATATAGCCATGTTTTCTAAGATGTGCAGTTGGCTATTTGCCTGTTTCCCTCATAAGGTATTTATGGATGTTTTACAATTGGTAATGCAATTCTGTTGATTGTGAGTGCTCTTCCTTCTGGATAGAGCATTTTTGTCCTGTTTTCTTTATTACTATTTGTAGAGCATTTTAAAATGGAGAAGGTACAAAAGTGAAACCTGGAGTTAGGGTTCCTAGTTCTGTCTGCTATTGTAAGCATAGACCTTCTTGATGGTATCTTCAGTGCGTTTGTTCTAGCCTCTGTAGAAGCCTGTCAGCTGTGGGAAGTGGGGTGTGCAGTGCAGTCCTTTAGTTTTAGTAGGCTGCAGTTAAAGAAAACTGTCCTGGAAAATTCCAGCCAGTTATCCTGGTTGTGCCCACTTGGTTTATACATGACTAACAATCTCTTTCTGCATGAGAGTAGAGACATTAGAACACACATTTTATGTTTACCCTTAGCTTCATTTTTCTTATCAATCATATACACGTGTTTTTATTATTTCTAATATAGGCAGCGATGGATATTTGATATATGAGGAAGAGTTGGGTGGCTTTGGTTATGCCACTTAACATTTCTGAGCTTTAATTTGTCATATGTTTTGACAGACTAGATGTGAAGATTTGTACTGAAAATTTTACAGGATGTCAAAGTGCCATCTAAATGTCAGTTGTCAATAATAATAATAATAGTGTTATGATATAGTTTGAAGTCCCCTGTGTATTAGCCCTTCACAAGATTAATTAGATACCAGGACAGCGAATTAAACTCTTAAAACCTAAAACCATGGTATTTAGACTTTTTTTAAAATAATTGAACAGCCAGCTTATTAGAGGTGCTATTGATGATAACTGATAAAATTCTGAGAAAAGTTCAGCCAAATGCATGTTCCTTTTTGCTTCTTTTTTATTATCTTACCATCTTTCTCCCTGACTTTTAAAAAACTTTGTGTGCTAGACTTGCTAAATACACCTCAGTTCTTCATAGATATTACTTAATACTTTGGTGACTTTTGGTACCAAAGATGGTATTGATTTCTGCTTAGTTAAAATGTTTAAGGAAAAGTACTACTAAATTTGCCACATGAAGTTCTTACTTACAAAGAGAAACTTCTGAGTAGTTAAAACTGCTTTATAGTCATATTATGTTAAAATATTGTTTTGTGACATCTGTCTCTTGAAAATTATTAATGTATTACTTTCTGAAAGAATGTAAATTTGGTTGATACTCACTAAAGGCAAATTATTTGTTTTTTTTTTCTTTTCCTGTACAACAGGAATGTCTGGCAGTCAGGACACTTGATCCTCTTGTCAACACCTCCAGTCTGATAATGAGGAAGTGTTTCCCTAAAAACCGCCTTCCACTCCCAACGATTAAAAGTTGTTTCCATTTCCAGTTGCCCGTTATTCCTGTGGCTGGACCTGTGGCTCAGCTCTACAGCTTACCCCCTGAAGGTAGGACCGCAGACGCACTGCTGGCTCGTGGTGGTTGGGAGTGTCTGACGTTGTTGACCATTTTCTTTGTGTGTGTGTCCAACTCCCCAGCAAAAGAAGTCCTCAATGAACACAATAAACTTTCACATTGTATTTTAGTTAATAAATATTTCTTTAAATATAAGAAATTGAGGGCTAGTAATTAAGGGAAGTAGTGTGGGATTTGTTACAAAAATGTAAGTGCAAACTGAAAAAATATAAGCATCACATAGGAGCATAACTTGATATTTTATATGAAATTTCAGAGTAGAAGATGTAAACATTAGATATTTGGGCTGACATTTTTAGCTTTTTCATGAGCTTCAGTTTTTTAAAGTGAAAAATACCCCTAATGAGCAAAAACCCCAACCTAATCACTAAGAATGTTGTTTAACATAAGAAATGATCAGAATTTGGCTGTTTGCCACTTTCCTTATATATTGTAGATATGTAATAAAGGAAGTAAGAGTTTAAACTTTTTAATCTGGGGAAAAAGTAGAATTTTAAAAAAAATATCAAGGAAAATGGAAAAGAGGAAGTTGTCCAGCCTATTCATAGAATTGCTAAAGCATTTTCTTGTCACTTGATAACTTTTTTGAAAAAAAAAATGAAGGTGCTTTATATTTAAAAACAATTATTTAGAATAAGTGATTGAGGAGAATTAAGTAATTATAATTAGTTTTATTCTTGATAGAGATTTATTAATGGTAGTTATCACAGAGTACACATTTATGATTTTATTTTACAATATTTGATTATTGAAGTACAAGTTTAGTCCACACAAATTACAAGTTTAGTTTGCACAAAACATTAGAATGGATTATTGAGAAATTTCCTTTAAAAGATTTAAAAGTCTAAGACTAAGTCTGGGACTTGAGTAAGATAGCTAAGTGGAAACAATGATTTTATTACTTTTTCTAATTCTATTTAAAGTTAAAAATATGGGAAAATCTAAAAACGGCTGAATCTAAAAACTAGCATTCTCATGGAACAGACATTGTAGAGATATGAATAGATTAAGAAGAGTGTCAGCTCTTACCCACTTTAATATGAAGTGCGGTATCTCTGACTCAAGTTGAGGTTCAGTTAGCACGATTCACTGAATTACAAAAGGGGATGTACATTGACTAAGATGGACCTAATTTGGAGGGAAATAAAAAAGGAGTTGGAATCCCTTCCTGTCTGTATCTCAGGATGGGATTATGGGGTTTAAGAGGTAATTTTGACTGGCAGAAAGCTAGTGAGACTTGGGTATGAGGTGGCAGGTAGTAAACTGGGAGGGAGGGAGGATGAACATTTGTGTTCTTTATACAGTGTCTAGAATAATCTTGTGTGTAGAGACAGCTGACTTCTAGTACAAACAATGATGGAGAGATGATGTTTTTTGAGGGCCTTTTTTCTGACTCATCTCAGACTGATGTAAAGATTCACTGAATTACAAAAGGGGATGTACATCAACCAACAAGCTTTTGTGACTAAGCTGTAAGGGGAAGGTTCTGATAGCAACTGCATAGATACAAGGAAAATGCCATCTTTCTATTCTGTAATTTTCTCACCTATCAGGCTTCATAACATTTATCAAAATTTTCATTTTTTTACCTTCCTCAGGACTGTTTTTTCTTTCTTCATTTTGTCCTCAACATCCATTAAATTGCATGAGACATAGTAAGTGTGCATTTAACATTGGTTGATGAATGAATTGAATTGGCTTCAATACTTATTTCCTTGAATATCAAATGCCAAAAGATAGGCAGCATCTACAGAGATTTGGAAGAAGAGTCCTGACTCAAGATTTCTGAACCCTTATTACTTGTTCTCCATATGTAAAGGTGACATATTCTTAGATATGTAATGGTATGGAAGTATATTATCTAAGTACCCTTCCTGAAGTAGTTACATGAAATAATACTCCAGCCAGGCCAGTGATGAGTTAAGATGTCAAGAACACAGAAAGACATGGTAGCAGAGTAACTGTTCAGCCTTACAGATTGTTAATTATGTAATACTAAATAGATCCTTAGACTGGGATCTGTTAAATCATAGGAATCCATAGATGGATTTCAGAGACTATGAATGCTACTTTGAGATTGTATGTAAATATGTTGATGTTTTTTTCTTGGAAGGAATTCTTGAAAGGGTCTATCACTGCTAACAAAAAGCCAGGAAATTTCGAAGATGCACAAAATCCTAAAGTGCTAAATATGAAGCAAGAGCAAGCAAATCAGTTTTAGTAATAAGATACCTAAGTGAATAAAATATTCCTATTAATAAAAAGAAACTTTCAGATTGGGTTAAAAAACTAAATCTAAGTAGCTGATTCATACTGGAGGCTCTTAAAATATCTAAATGGAAAGCATGGAAGTAAACGGATTGGCAAATGTGTATCTGTTAATCCCAGTTCCAAAGAGTTGAGGAAGGCAGTATTGCTACCATACAAAATATAAATACAGAATATGTTTAAAACAAGACAGCAAAGATTATTTTAAATAAGCTGGATAATAACAGATGTGCCTAATGCTAAAGGAAAGTTAGGAAGTTATTATGATTTTAATAATAAGCAGAAATTGGTAGGAACAATTTAGTGGGCAATTTTTAATTTACCTCTGACTTCTTGGCAAATTAAATAGTGGAGGTTCAGCCAGTTGAAGTGGATGCTAAAGATAACTCCTGTCACTGCATTTGAAAAATATGATTGAAATGAGTAAATATTAATTTTAGGAAAATATGAATAGCTAAAATGTACTAAAATAGTAAAAAACGTACAGGTGAACATGCAGTCAAGTTTCCTTCGGCGAAGACACCAAATGCTGATGACTTTATAGATGAGCTCTCTCAACTTCCAAGAAAATTTTCTGTGATTTATTTTCCAAAGCAAAGAAAAAAGAAACTAGCATGACACTGAAATAAAAAACTGGTAGAATAACCTGACACAACCTATAGATAATTGTCACTCATGAAGATAAATATAAAAGTCCTAAAATAACAGCAAACTGAATACTTTTTACATGTGTAGGACATCTTGACAATGTAAGGATTATTTTTAAGAAGGTAAGCTTATTGTAATATTGAGATTTTAATTAGTAAGATTTATCATTACATCAAAGGAAGAAAACCAGTGATATCTTAGTAAATGCCATGAAGAGATTTAGTAAAAAATATTATTAGTTACAAATAAAATTTCTTTAGGAAACCAGAAATATTTCCCAAACAAGCCATTATCTAACTCAGATCAATAGCCAACATCACACATAGTAGTGAATGTTACAGGATGCTTCTCTCAACTGTTGCTGGTGAGCACCATTTTGGAAGCTCTAGTCAGATAAGAATGATGTGGGAAGGAGAGACTGTAGTCATTTAAAGACTGAGGGAAACTAATTCGTGTCTGTGAAGGGTGTTAGTGTCTGTGTAGACAATACAAGCAAATCAATTATAAAATGTATGTCAGACAAATACAAGTTCAATAGGTACTGTTTACAGGATAAGTGAATAAAATTCAGTAGCTTTTCTGTTTGTGTTTTCTCATATATATCAACAAAAACCAGTTATAAAACATAAAGGGAAAGTAAATCACATTTACAGGAGCAAAGCAACAACAAAATGAACCCCTTGGATATGCTTTCTAAAACCTTACAGAAAGTGCTGACTTACTCTTACTCTTTTGTTATATTATACAGAGAGAGTAAATTTATCTCACTAGTTTCTTGTTGATAAACATTTGAGTTTTCCCCTCTATTTCTGTTTTTAGTATAAAGGAACCAAGAATATTTTGAAAACTAACAACAAGGAATGATTTGTATTCCTTGATTTTAATTTTATAATTAGGCTGTAATAATTATTTATTGGAAATGGTACATGAATAGATCATTGGAATAGAAAGGTCTCAGATGCCTGAAACCATATGGCATTTCACATCTTGGGGAAAAATAACAGAGAAAAATAACATAGGAAAGTATTTAAAGGTTTTATTAAAAATTAAAACATATTTTGCCTCTGATGCTGAATTGTATTTCCCCTTCTCCCTATCCAGGCAGTCCTCTTTCTTGTTTGCAATAGCCTTTTCTGAGTCAGTTCCTTTCTTTTTTTCCTAACAGTTCTTTCTCCAAATGTCAGTTCTTCCCTCGTTTGTCCATGACCAACTGCTGCGACTACATTGGCATAAATAGACCCAGGCTACTACATACAATACGAATACTTGTTTTTTGCTCTCTACTTCTGAACGAATGTGTATAAACTTAGTAACTATATCAGTTAGGATAGCCTGAGTTGTTGATACAAAATGACTCATAGTAGTCATTCAAGCAAAAGTACTAACATACCTTTTTGTAGCACATGCCCTCTGCCTGGCACAGTACATATATAATTCCGTTAATGCTCACAAGAACACTGTGAGTGGGTATCTGTGTCCATTTTATAGGTGAGGAAAATGAGACACAGTTAACTGAGGTAACTTGCTCAAGGTCAAATAGCTAGTAAGTGCAGGAGTCCAGTATTTGAATTAGGTATTTTGTCTCCAGAGCCCCTTTACTACACTGCAACAAGATAGAAGGGGCAGTGGGCCTCTGCTCCACTAGGTCATCAAAGGAAGCGGGTTCTTTTTGTTTGTACCATCTCCTATGGTGAGTGTGCATGTGGAAAATGGTGATGGAAGAAAATCGAGAGAGAGATTTTCTTTTTGAAGTACATGACCCAGAAGTGGTATTTACCATTGTGCCTCACCTACCATTGGCCAAAAATTGGTCATATGACTGCACCTACCAGAAGGGAGGCTGGAATCTATAACATTTAGTTAAAACTCAGAGTGCTGTTACTGAAAGGAAAGAGCAGGGGGCAGATAGGTGAGGCGTGGGGAGGAGTTAATATTCTTTGCTAAAATAAGTCATACTGGAAGTGGAAGTCACAAAGTTTAAAGAAAGTGTGGTCAACAGGACAGAGGGTACTCCCAACACTTGCCTCCCTCACAAATACCACAACAAAAAACCTCCAACCAGCTATAAATTGATGAAAATATCTCAGGGGTAGCTCTGGACTACAGTGAAGAAACAAACATCAAAAACCCTGCAGAGCTTAAAAACTGAGGACCACCACACAGAAAAATATGGGAAGTATTTTATCTACATCACCCTGTGCCGGAGCCCAGAGCAGCTCAGCACTGGGATGGGGGTGGGGGCACCGGTCTCCTCAGAGGATTTTTATCTCACGAGGAAAAGGGGCACAGGAGAACCCTAGCAAGGCTCACTGCTGTGGCATTTGTAGCCTTTGCTACGAAGTCTCTCAAGTCTTCACTAAAGCTGGTCCCAGCTGACGGAGCTGTCCCAACTGCTGTCTTTACTCACTGGAAGAGGAACTCTCACTGTGGGCCTGTGCTGCTGTTGCATCTCCTCTCGACTGGAGTCACTGCAGTGAGCCCCAGACACCCAGACCCTTTTCCCAAGAGATCTGCACCCTCCTGCAGCTCAGACACCAATGCCACTGCTGCAGCAAGTGCACCTGTGTCCCAGGACCCAGATGCTGTGGTAGTTTTCATGCTCCTGAGCCCAGGACCCCAAGAAATCCTTTCACGACAAAAACTCAACAAATTAGGTGTAGAAGGAATAGTCCTCGTTATAACAAGAGTGTATGTGACAGCCCTGTAACCAGCATCACGCTCAGTGGCGAGAAGCTGAAAGCCTTTCTTCCAAGACCAGGAACATGACCAGAATGTCCACTTTTGTTATTTCTATTTAATATAATTCTGGATATCCTAGTTATAGCAGTTACACTAGAAAAAGAAGTAAAAGGCATCCACATTGGACAGGAAGAAATAAATGATCTTTGTAGATGACGTGATCTTTTAGAAAACCCTAAAATCTGCACCAAAATTAGTTAAAACTAATGAATTCAGTAAAATCAGGACACAAAATCATTATACAAGTCAGTTGCATTTCTATATACTAATAATGAACTATCTGAAAGAAATTAAGAGTGTAATCACATTTACAGTAGCACCAAAAACAATAAAATACTTAACAATAAGTTTTACTGTGGGGTTGAAACACCAGTACACGGAAAACTGTCAGACTGTGATGGGAGAGGTTTTCCTGGAAAGCACACAGACAAGAGGAAAGAGAGCCTGTGTTCTTGGATAGAAGAATTAGTGTGAAAATGTTCCTATAGCCTAAGGTGATCTGCAGATTCAGTGCAATTTCTGTAAAAATCCAATGGCTTTTTTCCCCCACAAAATGGGGTCTAATCAACAACCAGGTATAAATGAGCCATGTACATGGACAATAGGGTGGGGATTGACGGTGGAGGGGAAGTTGGCCAGGGCAGAGGAGAGCAGGGGGGCAAACTGCGACAACTGTAATAGAACAACAATAGAGAAAAAGAAAGAAAAATACAAAGAAATTTATAATTTGTATGAAACCACAAAAGGCTCCAAATAGCCTAAGCAATCCTGAGAAAGAAGAACAGAGCTGGAAGCATCACAGTTCTTGATTTCAAACTATTATAAAGCTTTAGTAATCAAAGCAGTATGTTATTCAAGTACAGCAGGCACATAGACAATAGAATAGAACAGGGAACCCAGATACAAACCCACTCATATCGTCAACTAATTTTTGATATGGGTATCACAAACACAGTAGGGAAAAAGCAGTCTTCTTAAATGGTTTTGGGAAAACTAGATAGCCACATGAAAAAGAGTGAAACTGTATCACTATTTTATACCACTCACAAAATTTAACTTGAAATGGATCGAACATTTTAAAAGATCTAAAACTAAAGCTTCTAGAAGAAAACGTAGGGAAAAGATCCTTGACATTGGTCTTGGCAATGATTTCTTGGATAAGACACCAAAAGCACTGGTAGTAGACTGAAATAAACAAGTGAGACTATTCAAACTAAAGAGATTCAGCACAGCAAGGGAAACGATACAATGTTTGTAAACTATATATTAGATAAGGGGCTAATGTCCAAAATATATAAATAATTCATACGGCTAGCTAAATAATTTGTATGGCTGTACAAAAGCAAATATTCCAATTTAAAAATGGGCAAATTATCTGAATAGACATTTTCCCAAAGTGTAGAAACATCTGATAGATATATGAAAAGGTGCTTATCATCACCAGTCAGGGAAATGCAGATCAAACCAACAACGAGATACCACCTCACACCTGTTAGAATGGCTGCTATGAAACAGACAGGAGAGCAAATACTGGCAACAATGTGGAGGAAATGGAACTCTTATAGATTACTGGTGGGAATGTAAATTGGTAGCTCAAATATGGAAAACAGTATGGAATTCCTCAAAAAACTAAAAATAGACCTACTTATATGGTCTAGCAGTCCCACTCCTGGGTATATATTCAAAAGAAATCAAAACCATCCTGAAGAAGTGTCCGCACACCCATGCGCACTGCAGCACTGTGCACAGTAGCGAAGGTCTGTAAACAGTCTAAGCCCTTCGATGGATGGGTGAATATGGAAAAAGATTGTGTCTGTGTCTCTGTGTCTATAGCTGTATCTATACATAAGTATATATATGTGGTAGATATGTATGTGAACGTTATTCAGCAATAAAAAGTAAGGAGTTTCTGCCATTTGTGACAGCATGGGTGAATCTGGAGGGCATTATGCTAAAGTGAAATACGCCATACAGAGAAAGACAGATACTGTATGTTAGTACTTACTTATATGTGGAACCTTAAAAAAACAATAACCGATTCATAGAAGCAGAATCTATTCTAATGTCGGGTGCCGGGAGCTGGGGGAGTGGCAAAAGGGGCAGTGAGGCCAAAAGGTACAAAATTTTCAGTTTTAAGAAGATTAAATTCTGAGGTTCTAAAGTACCAGCATGGTGACTATAGTTGTTAACCTGGTATTTTATACCTGGAAGTTTCTGAGAGCAATTTTTTTTAAATTAAAAAAAATTTCAATTGCAGTTTATATTCAGTATCATTTTGTATTAGTTTCAGGTATACAGCATAGTGGTTAGAAAATCATACACTTTAGGAAGTGGTCCTCTGATATTTCAAAACCCACCTACCACCATATGTAGTCATTACAGTATTATTGACTGTATTCACTGTGGTTCACTTTACATGCCTGTGACTATTATGTGATTACCAATTTGTACTTCTTAATCCCTTTATTTTCGCTCAGTCCCCCATCCCCCTCCACTCTGGCAGCCATCAGTATGCTCTGTACATCTGTGAGTCTGTTTGTATTTTATTTGTTTATTATTTATTTATTTTCTATATGTAACTGAGATCATGTGGCATTTGTCTTCCTCTGTCTGACTTCATTCACTTGGCATAATACCTTCTAGGTGTATCCATGCTGTTGCAAATGGTAAGATTTCTTTCTTTTGTATGATTGAGTAATATTCCATTGTATATATGTACCACAAGTTTATATATCCACTCATCTATTGATGGGCACTTAGATTGCTTCCTGAGAGTAAAGCATAAGCATACACACACACGTAGACACACAAACTGTTCACATGTTAACTAGGTGAGAGGATGCATGTGTTAATTATCTTTTTCTTGGTAATCATTTTACAATGCATATGTGTGTCAAATCATCACTTGCACATTTTAAATAAATACAATTACATTTATCAGTTATCTCTCAATAAAGTAAAAAAGTTTAGAAAAGTGCCCTTTTAAAATATTCTCTACTTTTTTAAAAAATGATTTTTAATTTATTTTTAGTTTTAGAGAGAGCGGAAGGGAGGGAGAAAGAGATGGAGGGAAACATCAGTGTATGGTTACATCTTGCACGTCCCCTACTGAGGACCTGACTTGCAACCCAGGCATGTGCCCTGACTGTGAATGGAACCGGTGACCCTTGGGTTCACAGGCCAGCACCCAGTCCACTGAGCCACACCAGCCAGGGCTAGTGTCTACTTTTTTTTTTTTTTTTTTTAAAGCACACAGTTATTTACTCTGGTACTCTCAGAATGACTGCTCTACTCTTCTTGTCTTGCCCACATCCATGGTCCTCATGTCCTTTTTCATTCTCTTCCCTGAGTTTTTCTCTAATGCATATTCGTTCTGCATCCCCACTACTCTTTTCCTCTTATTAACTGGGCTCCCTCCACACATGTGCTCCCTCTCTCACACCTGCCAAAGTGATCTTTTGAAAAACATAAGTTGAATTAATTCATTCTCCTCTTCAAAATCCTCAGTGTGTGTCTTCTATGAGTTAAAAGTCTAAACTACTTGGCGTACTATATTCATTTTCTCATTCCTATTTGCCTCTCATAGTCCTTTCCCAAGCATACAAGTTAAGTCATGTTTGACTTATGATTTCCCACAGGCATCATCTAAATTATTTTAGCAATATTTCTTTTTTTAAATTCACACTATCCACCCTTATGTTCACCTAGAAAGCTGCTGTATTTTCTTCAAGTTACTGCTACATTATGACCTGTATTGTGAAATGATCACTGAGGACCCCTTGGCCCCAAGCCATTTGCAGTTAGTTTATTCCACCCCTTGCTTTCCCACAGCATTTTTAAGTATATGCCTTCATTAATGTGTATCTTTTAAATATAATTATTTATTTACTCTCTTCTGCTTTTTAACCTCATGAGCTCCCTGAAAGCAGGGACTGTATTCACAGATCTTTTAAAAAGTCCCCAGCAGACAGCACAGCGGTAGTCGCTGACACAGTAAATGGGAAGTGGATTGTAAAAGGGGTGAAATGAGTTGTTCAGATTTAGCATAAATAGGAAACAGTTGCTTCATTCAGGCTGTTGCAACATAAGACGTTATTAAATTTTAAAAACAAAACAGTAAAAAACTCATTCATTTTCACAGTGCTTTTCCAAATTTTAAAGCACTTGCACTGTATCTCAGGTTTTTCAACAACTGGGACAGCCTTATAGATACTTTAAATAAGAAATGTCATTTAATTTTCCTTTGGTAATTGAAATACACATATTTGCATGTAAATAGAAACATTCTCCCTCTGGATGTGCGTGTTGTGGAATGCTTACCTCTGACCTACTTACTTATAGCACATTTTGTATCACAGTGGATGACGTAGTAGATGAAAGTGATGACAACGATGATATTGATTTAGAAGCTGAAAATGAAACTGAAAATGAGGATGACATAGATCACAATTTTAAGGTTAGTATAATTTTCTGTCTTCAGTCAACTTAGTAAATTGTATACACAGTTGTAAAACAAAGATTAGCTACATGGATGTAGCTAATGATAGATTAATTCGTTCTGTCCACATCTTTTTATCATGGCTGACTGTGGACAGTAAACTACTGAAAGAGAAAATAATGTTTTGAATGCATTGGTCTTTGAAAAGGGCCAACACATTCTTTCCTCACTGTGCCTGTTTTACAGGTAAATTCATCTTTCTAATATTAAAAGAGTTTTTATCTGTATATTAATATAAAATAATAATAAAAATTATATGAATATCAATGAAGATGTAGAAAGTGAAAAAGCACTTTACCAATTACAGTAGCACCAAACCATTGATTACTTAAGTATATAGCTTATACAATATGTGTAAAAATTTATAACTTGACTATCACAAAACACCGATTAAAGAAATAAACCATAGCTGATCTGAAGAAATGGATAGATATAACCTGTTTATGGATTGGGAGATTTAATACTACTTACTGGTAAATTCTTTTTTTTTTCCTAATGTGGAGAGCCACCCTTATAAGGTTGTATTTTCAAAAAATAATATTGAATATTGGTCTAGTATGGCTAGAGGAAATAACGCCTCTGTAAATTTTTTGTTAATTTGAAAGCATTATCTACTTTATTAGATGTTAATCAAGAAAATTATATATTTGTGATTCATCAATGCATAATTTAAGATACATGAAATTACATATGTAATAATAATTATACAATAATGATACAATAATTAAGATGATACTTTTTAAGTAAAGACAGTCTCTACTGTTTATGGCAAGGGGGAAAATAATTTTATTGGTTATACAAAGAATAGCTAAATTCCTGAATATGAAATAAGAGAAATACATAATATGTTTTTCCTTTGAAATTACTTATTAATGGGAAGTGTGTAAATATAGTTAGGTACATGTGTATAAAAGAATTTTAAAGATTGAAGCATGGTAGAACAAGGTAGAGAAATAAGTAACTGTGGTAGTAAGATAAATGCAAAATTAAAAACCAATGCCAACGGAAAATTATTAAGTGGTATAATTATCTCTCTTTAGCTACCAGTGAAGGAGATAATGAGTTGGCATTTGTGTGAGGCCAGAGTTGTTGAGGGCCCTAGAGAGCAGCGTGGGTAGCAGGTAAACCGGCGCTCATCTTACGTTAATTAGCTCCTTGAACAGATAGAGGCCACGTTGCTTCTGGACACACATTCTGTTTCTCTGAGGTCGTACTTCTCCTTTAAACCTACCCTCTTCTTTCCCAAAGGGTCATGGAGCTCATTTCTGGCTGTGGTTCTATCTCTTTTCTTTTCCCTGAAAAACAGAGTGAATGGTGCCACTGAGGTTTCCTAAGGGCACTTTACTGACCATGAAATGTAAGAGTGCATGGTAATCCTTAGCCTGTCTCGCGGCAGTGCGTTCGTTATGTTGACTACCAGTGGATGCTCTGGCGTCTCTGACTGCTGCGATGTCCTGGCTCCTGTCTGCAGGCTGTGTAATTTTGAGCAAGCCACTTAACCTCTCTGTATCTGTTTCCTCCTCAGTTAAATGGAGGTAATGATGCTATTACTTCATAGTGTTCTTATGCACATGAGATTAGATAATATATTTAAAATCCTTAGCATAGTGCTTCATGTATTTTCAGTGCTCAGTAAATGTTACTTTGATCATCATCACCATCATATACTTAGGTTTTTCAATTTAGTTTTCTTAAGTTTTCCTTTAATATGAGCAAAATGATGACAATTAGGGACATTGGGGGAACATACTTTAGTCTTGATCTTGACACTAGTTTTTCTCTCTTGAGGAGCTCAAATACCTGTTATTATTAGAATAACCTTTGGTAAAAACAAAACAACCAAAACAATAATAGCACAACAACCCAAAAATACAAGCAAATTTTAATTTACACTAAAAGTAATAGACCCTTTATTCAGTGATTATTCTGTAATTACATGTAATTAATAATTTGGGAATCTTTAAACCTGAAATGTAGCCTGTAATTTTTTATATTTTTTAACTGGTGACATGCTATTTTTGCCATTTCAGAATGATGATATTGAAACAGATATTAACAAACTAAAGCCTCAGCAAGAACCAGGACGAAAGATAGAAGAACTTAAAATGTATGAACACCTTTTCCCTGAGCTTGTTGATGATTTTCAGGTATAAGTATAGAAAATTCAGCATCTTAACTGATTTTAAGAAAACATTTTTTTCCTCCCTTAGGTGTGTAATCAGTGTTTTCGTTTGTCTAAAATGAAAGTAGTGGTGCTTTTCTGAGTTACATTGGTCAATTATGTCAACATTTGGAGCATAAATTGCTTATCTGTAAAATGAGGGAACTAGCTCATTTAGTTGGACATAGGGTTTTACTCCTTAAAAATTATTTTTTCCCTGGCCATTGTGGCTCAGTTGGTTGGAGCATTGTCCTGTAACCAAAATGTTGTAGTTTTGGTTCCTGGTCAGGGCACATACCTAGGTTGTGGGTTCGATACCTGGTTTCGGCATGTGTGGGAGGCAACCAGTTGATACTTCTCTTTCACACTGATGTGTCTCTCTATTCCTTCCTCTTTCACTAAAAGCATTGAAATTATTGTCCTAGGTGAGGATAAAAATAAAAATAGCAAAAAATTAAATAACAGTTCTTTAAAAATGGCATTTCAAAATCTTATTTTGAAGTCGTGTTTGTATCAGTTGCATTCAACTAAGGGGAAATGAGAGAGCTAAGAAACTGAATATTTTAAATTTAAAATATGTATAGTCTATGTATGTTGAATTTTTTTTCCTGAAAGTGATTGTAGAATTGTGGAATGTCTGGGAGAGAGGAAGGCAACTTGAAGTTTTTAAATCTAAGTTGGTTCATGGGCAGAGTGACTTCTTGTCAACATTTCTTACCCTCATTTATTTACTAGAAAGTTATTCAGGCTGGATTAAACAGCAAGTGAAGCTGATTAATTGATGGCAATGAGTAGATCTAGTGTCTTATTCTCACTGTACTCACTTGCGGTGGGTCCTTGAAAAACTCTGAAGCTGTTTAGGATCTTAAACTGTGAAATAAAGGGTTTGAAGCAAACCCCATGCCCTTAAATTCCATACATTTATACTTAGTTCCCAGTTGTTGAAATAAAAAGACTTTAATGTGAGGTCATATGGGAGAAATAAAAAAAGAGAAAGACTTGCTAGCTGATGTTTACATTGCAGTTATAATTATTCAGGTTTCTCCTTGGAACTCATGAGTTTTGGCTGCAGTACAAGGAACAGCAAGTTGCCCCCCTTCCTTCGTGTCTTTGTTCCCCCCAGCCCCCAAGACTTGGTGTATGGGACGGTGCTGTGAAATCAAGGGTACTGTAAAGAACACAGGGATGAGAGAGTGTATTCGTCAAAAAACAGAGAAAAAAGAAGGTAGGAAGAGGCATTTGGAAAAGGACACAGGATGATTTTCTTACAGTCAACCTACAGGAAGTATCTGGCTGCTGTTTTAACACTTTTCTGACCAGGTGAGAGCCACTTAAAAGTAAACCACAGTGATGGCAAATACTGCCAACTCAAAGCAGGAAAACATGGTGGAAGGGATTTGGGGAAGAAATTGATTATTATGTGAAGAAGTGACCTACTTTCTTCTCTGTGTGCATATGAGAACTATGTAATGTGATTAAAAATTGCAGGGTTAGAGAGGAGTAATTTTTTAGTGGGTGTCAAAGCCAGGATTTTGATTGTTATCCTTTCACAAGACAGCTCTTTTTTTGCTTGTAGGCTACAATGATGAGGCCTTCCTGTATGTCTGCCTATTAGTTACCAGCCAGAGTAGGTTACCCTTGGTGGTTTCTTGCTTGGTACCTATCAACAGCTTGCCAACTTGCCCTTTGTTTTGGCTGCGCCTAGAGTAGGTTCTTAACTTTGGTCTAACTTGGTGTGTTCAGAGTTAGATGGGGAAGACAGGTCTGTCTCAGTGAGAAACCCCTGGAAAATCTTACTCCCAGGTGTCCTCCTTTTTATTGTGTTTAAGCAAAAGAAACTGCTTCAGTATTTCAGGTCGTACATAGTTATTAATGCATTCTCTATTTTGCCATGAAGCTTTATGTGAATAGTTAGCTCTATGTCTATAGCGTGGTTAGAGGAAATAGCTCATTATCTTTTATTTACATAACTGGAAAGTCATTTCTAAAGTAGTTGTGTTGACACTTGACTATCTGATTTTTAGGTGTCAGAGGAATACACTGTTCAAATACTTCAGTATCTAGTTTTTAAACATTTTTATTTATTGATTTAGAGAGAGGAAGGAGCGGGTGGGGGAGAGAAACATCGATTTGTTCCACTTATTTATGCATTCATTGGTTGGTTTTTCTGTGTGCTCTGATCAGGGATCAGATCTGTGACTTTGGTGTATCAGGTTGACACTCTGACCCATTGAGCAACGTGGCCAGGGCCTCTAGCCTCCATTTTTTTGAAGTCTGTGTTAGAACTACATATAAGCAATATTTAAATAACATACCTTTGAGAATTACAAATATCAGTTGGTACCAAATAGGAAGTGTTCGAAAGAATTTTTTTTCAGCTATTATTTTATCAAATATTTGCAGGTCATGAGACGGTAAACATAAATGCAATCGATATTATGGCATTTTACATTTTGATTTGCATGCCATTTTCAACATCAGCCAATAAAGCTTAAAATTACTTGATATGTAGGTATGTTTGAATCCTGAGCACCACATACTTTGTTTCCCAGTGTGTTAAGTCTGTTATTCAATGTCAAGACGGAGGCAAAAAGAATGTACTTGAAGGCAACATATGGACTTATTAAAGTAATTATCAACATACTTTTTAAGGGAAACTTGCATGCTTTGAAAACTGGTTATTTTCATATTGATTGTCATTTCATAGTGATTATTCATAATGACAATTACAGTTTCATTTGCTTTTTTAAAAAACATTTATTTTTTTTAGAGAGAGGGGAAGGGAGGGAGAAAGAGAGAGAAACATCAATGTGTGGTTGCCTCTTGAGCAACCCCTGCTGGGGACCTGGCCCCCAACCCAGGCATGTGCCCTGTCTAGGAATTGAACCAGCAAGCCTTTGCTTCACAGGCCAGCACTCAATCCACTGAGCCACAGCAGCCAGGGCTGCTTTTGTTTCTTGATGGCACAATATGGAAAGTGTCAAAATTCTGCATTTTGACAGCTCTTTCTTTTTTTTAAATCTGTTACAGCATACTGACTGAAATTTACTATATGGGCTTTTATTATTTTTATTTTTCTCTCTTTTTCCTTTTTAATTTGGTTTTAAATTTTTATTAAAGTTATATATACGTGGTCAGAGTTTTAAGAGTCAAACAGTTTTCAGAGTTTAATCAGGAAAACTATTATCCTCTTCTACCTGCTATTTTCTAAGTCACTTTTAGCGTGTTTTAGAAGTTAATCTCCATATTTATAAATGATATTCTCAATGCCATGTCTTGATTTTTTCAGCTTTTGTTCTTTTTTTAAAATTTTATTATTTTATTTTGTAATGTTACCATTTTAAGACAGGCATGTAGTACTTTTCAGCCTTTCTTTTTTCCCAGTATTTGCATTTTTAGGTGATAAATTTTATTCTAATTACTGTTTTAGCTGTATCATATAAGTTTTGCTTTTTAGTATTTTTATTATGTTTTATTTTGAAACTTTATTTACATTATGATTTTTTCCTTTTATTCACTGGTAGTGTCAAAGCTGGCTTTAAATTTTTAATTTATTTCTAGCGCATTGTTACAGGATAAGAGGACAATAATTCTTTATTCTTATAACCCTTTGACATTTTTGAGGCTTATTTTATGGTTTTAAATATGGTCAAGTTTTGTTATTAATTCTTTGTTCTTGAAAGAGCTCTCTCTGTGCTTGTTGGGCACGGCTGTATATTCGCCTTTAGGGAAAGATTGTCAATTGTGTTCATAACTTTTCTATTTTTATGGATTTGTATTCCTGCAATATCAGTTACTGTGCAGGTCTTTCAGTTTCTGTTATGTATTTTTTGAGGCTTATTACTTATTGTGTATAAATGTAAATTAATTTCCTTTTGAACTTTTTATTAAGTTACTGTCTTTATCTCTAAGACTTTAAGGCAAAAAGTTTTTAAAAATATATTAGTGTAGTTGCATTAATTTGCCTATATCCCTGGTATCTTTTAAAATCTTTTTACTTTCAACTTTTTGATATCCTTAGGTGTGTATCTTTTAAACAGCATATAATTGGATTAAAAAATCAAGTTGAGTCTTTGCTATTAACTAGGGCATATTATGTATATAATGTTATTCTTATATTTGGATTTATCTTTATTATTGTATTTTATATTTTCACTTGTTTTTCTCTATGTTTTTGTCCCTTTTCCTTGCCTTCATCTGGATTATTATTTTTTTCTTGTTTCACCATAAGTTTCAAAGCTATACAGTCTTGAAATTATTTAGTTAAACAAATAGAGGTACAATTTATATATAATAAACTATTCATGTAAAGTGTAAGTTTGAGTATTGACATTTATGCAAAAATTTTAGTTACTGTTTATGAAACATTTACTAAATTCTAAAGTTAATCATGGCCTTCTTTTCCTCTTTTTTTTACTTAGAAAAGGAAACTTAGATTCTTGAACTACAGTCACCTCCCCAAACAACTTAAAACTGTAGCTTTTAAAAACATCAGGATGGTGCTTTGTGTTTTACATTCACTTTTTAAGATTTACCTACATTTTTACGATCTTTCCATTTTTCATTTATTCAGGTTTCTCAGAAGTTTCTGTGTAAATTACTTTCCTTCTGTCTGAAATGTGCCTTTTGGTGTTTGTCTCTCTTTTTGTCTTTTGGTCCAAAAGTGTCTTTATTTTGTACTAATTTTTGAAACTTAGTCTCATTTTTTTCTGGCTTACTTACTAAAATCAATTTTATTGAAGTATAATTTATGTGTGATAAATTATATACATTTAAGTTCAACAAGTTGTGACAAATTTATACAACTGTGTAACTATCAACCCAGTTAAGATACAGAATTATTTCCGTCACCCCAGAAAGTCTCCCTAGGTCCCTTTTATTCAACGGTCTCATCTCCTGCCCAGGTACATACTGACCTGCTATCTGTCACTCCCGGTTAATTGTGCCTGTTCGAGAACTTCTCACCACTGCAATCACATAGTGTGTGCTCTTCTGTGTAATGCTTTTTGTGTTCAGTGTGTGTTTTCGAGTTTCACCCACATTATTACACAAGGGATTTTATTTCTTTATTGCTGAATAGTATTTCATTGTATGAATACACCACAATTTCTATATCTATTCTCTTATTGAAGAGTATTGGAATATCAGCCATTTTGGGCTATTATGAATAAAATTTATACTACTCTCAGTATACAAAGCTTTTTGTGGAAATATTCCTGAATTTCTACTGGGTAAATAAATACTTACATATGAAAATGTTGGGTAGTAGATATGGTAAGTGTATGTTTTAACTTCATAAGAAATTTTTTCTGGTGACTTTTAAGATTTTTTTTTAGCTTCAATGCTGTGCATTTTTCCCAGTAGCGTTGACTATGTGTGGTATTTTGTTTTTAACTCTTGTTTGGGATTCATTGTCTTCTGGAATTTGTGAGTTGTTTTCCCATAGGATCTGGAACAACTCTTCTCAAAACCCTCAAAATAAAAACCAAAATTCTTACAATAGCCTGCAAAGCCCTTCAGTATCTGACTCTTTTTTACCTTTTGAAATCATCTTGCTCACTGGGTTCAGTTATGCTAACCTCCTTGACTTTGAACACACCAGGCCTTTGCCCACTCTGGGTCCCGTGCACTGTCTTTGCTTATATTTCGTTTTGGTCAGGTTTTCCTCATTGTGGCAGTTAAAATTGTGACCCAGCACTCTTCCTCTGGCACCCCCAGCTGCTGGTGTTGCTCCTTTCCCTCCTGCTGCTAAAACCTTACCCCTTTGATATTCCATAAAATATATTTATGTCATGTTTATTGCTTGTTGTATTGGCAGTTTTTCTCCCTCCTTCCTTAGAAGAATATAAACTGCACAAGGGAAGAGTTGTTTTGTGTTTTTTAAGTGATGAATTTTTAAGTTCTCAAAACAGTGCTTGGCACAAAACAGGCACTTGTAGATACTTGTTGAATTAGTGAATAACAATGTGGTTGTGATTTCTTTAAGAGGATTTTGGATAATTTTAATGTCTCTCTTCATTTTTCTAAAATTTTCCATATTTTTGTTATATATAGGCACTATTTTTATAAGAAAAAATAAGTGTAATGAATTTTGTTGTGGTTAAATACAGGGTGGAGTAAAAGGATGCTTACAGTTATGAGAATGTGTAACAGAGTTTATTCTTATTATTTATTAATTACTATATTATTTTTCATATAAACAACTATAAAACTAATTTTGCTCCACCCTGCACTGTGTCTTTTGTTAGCAAGATTAAGGTATACTGTTTTATCCATCTTTAAAATGTTTAAATATAGGTTTCTAAAGCAGCACATAAAATGAATATGGTCTTAGTTTTGCTAATACATTTTAATATTTACAGGTAGAAGTTTAAACATATTTTTTATTTTCAAAGGACTATGACTTAATCTCCAAAGAACCAAAGCCTTTAATATTTGAGGGGAAAGCGCGTGGTCCTATTGTTGTCCCTACAGCAGGAGAGGAAGCAACCGGGAACCCAGGCAGTTTACGGAAAGGAGTCGCAGTGAAGCCGAAAGTGCCCCCCAAAGGGGAGGAAGGTGATAAGAAACCTGCCTTTATGGATCTGGCAAAAGAAGATGTGCACGAAAATGACAGAACATTACAGCAGCACCTAGGTGATCAAAATAGAACTATTTCATCTGTCCATGGCTTCACCAGTGATATTGTGAAGGCCTTGGACCGAATTACATTGCAGAATATTCCTTCTCAAACAGCTCCAGGTTGTCCTGCAGGAGTGAAGAAGGACTACAGCCTCCCTCTCACTGTCGTTACGTGCCCTAAAGCCTGTCCGCACGTGGCTGCTTGTGGAAGTGTTCTGTTTGAGGGGAGAACAGTTCAGCTAGGGAAGCTTTGCTGTACTGGAGTCGAAACTGAGGATGAAGACAGTGAGTCTGCTTCACCAGTGGAACAAGCATCATTTGAAGTCTCCGATGGACCAGCCCTCCACGACTCAGATCTCTATATCGAGATTGTGAAAAATACGAAGTCTGTCCCAGAATATTCAGAGGTGGCTTATCCTGATTATTTTGGTCACATTCCACCTCCATTCAAAGAGCCTATTTTAGAAAGGCCGTATGGTGTACAAAGGTGAGTTGCAGATTCCTTCTTCCTTCTAAATAAGACCATTGTTAAAATATGAGCTGTGCTTAAAAAAACTGGGTATTTAGGAAGAAAATTACTCTGAATTTAAGTTATTGTAATTTTTATCCAGCTTTGGGAGTTTTACATTGTTTGAAATTGTCCTTATAGGTTTACTTTGTTTATTTTCTAAGTTCATTACTTGTTCAAATGAAGCCAGCATAATAAACCTGACCATATCATAGAATCACATGTAGCATAGCATCAGGACAGGGGACTGACTTTGCTGGGACAATTTAGAAATTAAAAAAAACAATTTTTATTGTTCAAGTACAGTTGTCTCCATTTCTCCCCAACTACTCCCCCCGCCCCACCCATCCCCACCCTCTAGAAATTTTTTTATTTTAAAAAATATTTTATTTATTTATTTTTAGAGAGAGGGGAAGGGAGGGGGAAGGAGAAGGTGAGAAACATCAGTGTGAGAGAGAAACATCCATCGGCTGCCTCTTGTATACCCCCTAACTAGAGACCAAACCTGCATCCAGGCATGTTCCCTGACTGGGAATCAAACTAGCACCCCTTTTGCTTTGTGGGACGATGCCCAGACAACTGAGCCACATGGGTCAGAGTGAAATTTTTTTAATAAAAAATTTAGAAACTTTAGAGTGAATCTGAATATGTAAAAACAAATTAATTAGTAACTTTTGAATAGATATTACATTAGTAATATATTAATTTAGTAATTTGATTATCTTTTTAGCTTGATTTATATATATGATTTAAAAATAGCAGTATGGACAGTGTTATTTTGCTGTGAAATTGGAAGTATACAATATTACAATATTTGGAATTCATAAAAATGGTAACTAGATACTGAATCTTGCCAATTAATTTTGGAAATGGTAGTATTAACTATTGCCAACTAGTGAATATTTGGCATATAAATACATTTTTGGTGTGACTTGACTATTTTCAGTGATTATGGTTAAGATTTTGTGATAGTGGCTTACCAGCACCTAAAAACATTTATATGCTCTTGTTATGAGCATGCTAAGTAATGATAAAAGAAGACATTATTTTGGGTATTTGGTTCTCTGTAGACTATAAACACTTTTAAGACAATAACTGTATCTTTCTTTTTATCTTCAGCCTGTGGTATAATCAGTCATTTTTATTTGGCACCTTAGTATATGTTTAATGCTACCAGTTGGCTCCTTGACTCACAGGTGTGGAATCACATACAACATAGTGTCAGGATGGGGGACTGACTTTGCTGGGAAAGGTGTGTGGGAGAGGGCTCGTTCCTTGGCGTCTGCTGGTTGTATCACAGACTGCACCATCCAGAGGCAGCTGGCCTCTTAGAGTGCTGGAGTGAATGGCCTTCAAAAGGCACAGGTGAAGCTGCAACTCAGAGAAAATTAATCTACAAGGATGTGTTACAGACACTGCATGAGAAACTTCCACATGGTTATTTATCCCCAATAGAAAGAATGAGGCTGGGAACCAGGAGGTGGTAACAGAAATAGTCCTACTTAATATAGCATGCCGTGTCCCAGTGGGGGACTTTACGCTTTCTGGTCCTGTATGTCTGGGCTCTGCAGGATTAGAAGTCCTGGTCGTCAGAGTGAGTACAGTCTTTCCAAGGGGTACATAGCAAGGCTACAATTTAACTACAGACTGTGCTTGTCAGTGGTTTACTTTAAACTCTTGTATCTGGCAGGCAGGAATAGTTGCTCGTAGCCTTCAGCCACGATACCTTTGGGACCTGTAGTAGCATTCATGCTGAGGCCATTGGCTGACCATGATGGGGTCACTAGAGTGGAACTGTTCTTGACCCATGCAGGGGTCTGCTAATAGGCAGTCTTTGCCCTGAGGTTGAGGCTTTGGCAGAGCTGCTCTGCAGTCTGCGGCTCTTCCTTCTCAGTGTGCTCCCCTTTCCCAGGTGTCACACCTGCTTTATGGACAGTCTTGAAGGCCCTCCTCACCGACTGTTAATGTCTTTCTCCTTTGTTCTGTTCACAATTCCCCCAGTAGATCTCTTGCATGTCTGATTGTGTCTTGGCATTTGCGTTTTGAAGGACCTTAACTGATACTTCTGGAGTGAGCCAGGATCAGTTGGTGACTTGAGTTTTCTTCTTAGTGTCACCTCTAAGGCTCTCTACCTCAGAGTTAAAGGTGTGTCATGTTGACCACAGAAAGCACTTCATTATTTTATTTACTTATTATTATTTTTTAATTAAAGATAGACTTTCACAGAAATTGATTTTTAGAAGGAGAGAAAGGAAGTTGGGGAGAGAGAGAAGAGAGAAACATCGACTGATTCTTGTGTATCCCCTGACCAGGAATCAACCCAAAACCTTGGGGCACCGGAACAACACTCTAGCCAGCCGAGCTACTCGGCCAGGACATTAGGTGTTCTTTAAGGTCTCAGAAAGAGTTTCCTTATTACATTGCTTCAGTCTGAAAGTTTGGTTTCTTCTTACTACCCTGTGATAACTGAGGTAAGATTAGAAGGGAGGAGAACTGTGAAATAGACTGTTAACGATTATGTAAGTCTCTGATTCTCAGCCTTGGGTTCAGCCAACAGTGATCCTTCTTGTTTCTCCTCATGGACTGCGTGCTATGAAAGCTTTTCTCAGTCAAGTGTTTCCTTTTCTCCTTTCCTCCCTCCCTCCCTCCTTTCTTTTTCTCCTTCTGCCTTCTTCTTCCTCCTTCCCTCAGCTACTTCTGATGTTGGGGTTTGTCCCTGCCTGGCTGGGTCTTTTAGAGAGTAGTATTCCACCGAGGTCTCAAGCTCTGCTTGCTCTTTCCCCAGGACTGGGCCTATCCTGACAGTGGAGGAATGTTTACAGTCTGGGAAGTACTGTGGCTCTTCTGCAGCCCTCTCCTCTCTTATCGTATTTATGATGAATTCTTTCACTCATCCCTGAAACATGGACCTCTTGATCACTCTACAGGTCTAATCTACAGATTAGAGTTCGACCTCTTCAGTATATTGGGCCACCTGTAGGACATTTTCCTGAAGTAGCTGATTTTTTTTACTGCCTCTGTACAATGCATAATGTACTTCTGAGTTTGTTGATTATTTAAACCAAAGCTTTAAGGTATGTTTTTGATATAAACAGCATGATGAAAGATCAAAAGTTCAGTGAGAGTTGTTTTGTATGTTTTGCAGGTAGGTGTGTTGGTGTGCAAGTTAAGTGCAAAGGAGATGGAACTCAAGGAAATAAACACACTGACATCCTATAATCATGGTGGTTCTATAAGATTTTAATGGAGCTGAAGTAGTACTATTGCCTAGGGATGTCATAGCAATAATACAGTTGTAGCACCGTGCATTACTATGGGTTTGTTGCGATGCTGGTTTAAACATCTCCATTGCTGCACCATCTCGCTTTGTGTGTGTGCGCTCTGCTGTTTGCAAAGTGATGAACTCGCCCGATGATACATCTGTCACTAAACAACACGTGAATGTAGTACTCACGTATATGTGGCTATACCATACTGTCTATAAAGACTATCTTCTATGGATCCTCAGAGGACACGTGTGTAATGAACACCATTTTTCATAATATCTTCATGGTCAACATAACAGTGAGGTCTGCTGAGTTGTTTCTGTGACATTGCTCTGTATTTGGTGAAACCTAAGAAAGTATAGTTTTGCTGGTCTTGTGAACTTCTAAGTCTTTTTTGGACTAAATGGTCTGCACCTTTTTCAGACTGTACTGCACAACATTTTTTCTTTTGAGCCACACCTTTGATAAATATTGAATGTCAGTAAGTTTGAGGTTATAGTCCCCTGAGGGTACCTGGGAAATAATTTGTTGTGTTTAGGCTGGAGATTCATTTATTTTAATAGGTGGCTGAGGTAAAGGAAAGGATTGATATCTTTTTAAAAGGTTATTTATTTATTTTTAGAAAGAAGAGAAGAGAGGGAGAAAGGAAGGGAGAGAAACATCAGTCAGTTGCCTCTTGCATGCCCCTAACTGGGGACCTGGCCCACAGCCCAGGCATGTGCCCTGACCAGGAATCGAACTGGTGACCTTTTGGTTCAGCAGGCTGGTGTTCAATCCACTGAGCCACATTGGCCAGGGCTGATAACCTTTTTATGAAACTCATGCTCCTTAACACAAATACCTGTCTGAATAAAATACCTGTTTATTTTCTTTATTAATGAGGGCTGAGGACAGGGCAAATATTTTCCTTAATTATTAATTTTAGGTTTAGTTTAATATAAATGGGCAGTTGTGTCCCCTAAAATACAGTGTCAGAGGTTGAAAACCAGGAGTCTCTAGGCCATATTCAACTTGTATATGATTTTGGCTTCACTTGCAGAGCATTTTTTTAAGCTGGTTGCCAACATTTAAAGTTTGGGAGATTCCACATAGAAATCCAAGTTTCTGGTGTTTCTTAAAAAAAATGTAGCATGACAGCCTTAACCTCTTTTCTGCTGGGCAATGATGAGTTTGTTTTTAGGCGGAACCTGTGTTCCCCAGTTTTCCATGGTGCCGCCCCATCAGCCTCTCTCATAACATCATGTGCCGGCCTGCCAGCTTCTGCTTTTTCACCCTGGTTTACATGATGGGAACATGGCTGCAGCACTGAGCCGTTATATCAGCTTTCTAGTGCTATCTTTCTTCTAAAACAATTAAACCTTTGTAAGGATTGATTTTTGCACTTTTGTAGTATATATCAATCTCACTTAATAAATTACTCTGATCAAAGTGGAAGTATTTAATAATTTACCCATACTTGATTATTTCTTTTGTGTGGTGTATCAGAGTCTCTGTAAGTGCCACCTCTTTCATTGTTAAAGGTCTGGGTGACATAAATTCTGGATCTGTTTGTTATTATAAGTAATAACTTCTTAAGAGGTTATTTCTTTAGAAAGAATTGGGCATTGGAAAGTAATGACATCAAACCTAAATCAAGAATTTTTATCATAATATTTTGATAATAAGTTTGTTTTTCAATATACTTTGTCAGTGATGAATTTTTTTGTAGAATACAATTTAAAAATAAGTTATATTTAACTGTATAACTACTAGGTTAAGAATTTTGGTTACACATTAAAAAATTTTAGTATGCTTTTTTCATGTGTTTAACTGTTATACTTTTTAATATTTTCCTGAAAATTTTTAATTCTTTATTAGAATAAATGCTTGGCTAATTGTGTTGGATAGAATTATATGAGCATGCATACTTTTTAATCACAGAGAAGGGTCTCTGTGCAGGAGACTAGCCTCACATCTGCCTGGAGTTAAGGAGACTTCCATTGTTGAGGGTATTCTTGAAATTTTATTATTATAATCATTTTAGCAAACTTTTTACTCTGCTTTCTCGATAAATCGATAAACCACAGTTCTGATCTGTATTACTAATTTTTAGCTGAAACAAAAGCGAAATTTAAATTAGCTACATAATTGGCTTCCTCATTAAGAATAGGTGATACAGTAGTCCCTCCTGACGCCTAGTTTTGCTTTCCTTGGTTTCAATTACCTGTAGTCAGCCTTGGTCTGAGAATATTAAGTGGAAAAATATTGGAAATAAACAATTCATTAAGTTTTAAAGTGCACGCTGTTCTGAGTAGGGTGACGAAATCTCGTGCCGTCCTGCACCGTCCTGCTCCCTCCTGCGCGGGTGATGTCCCTTTGTCCTGTGCATCATGCTGAATTCACTCCAGCCGTGTACGCTCCCTGCCCACTCGTCACTTAGTGGCCAGCACAGTGATCAGGCCGTCTGTTGCAGCATCGCAGTGCTTCTGTACCAGGCGCCCTCATTTTCCTTAGAAATGGCCCCAAAACGCAAGAGTAGTGATGCTAGCAATTCGAATATGTCAGAGAGAGAAGCTGTGAAGTGCTTTCTGTAAGTGAAAAGGTGAATTAATAGTATAATAAGATAGATTGGGAGAGAAAGAGCGTATTCATGTAATGCTTATTACAGTATGTTGTTACAGTTGTTCTGTGTTATTATGAGTAATTGTTGTCAGTCTCTTACTGTGCCTGATTTATAAACTAAACTTCATCTTAGGGTGTACATAGGAAAAAAATACACCTCCACCCCCGCACACAGATCGGTGCTGTGTGCGGTTTCAGGCGTCCACCGGGGGTCGTGAACCATATCCCTCTTCACCACTCTGCTAACGTCAGCAGGCACCTCCCCACCATGGCCTTTATGCCACTCTGCTGGGGTTTCAGGCACCTGGCTTTGCGATCCAGATCTGCGCTGTTTCAGCCACAGTTTCGTGCCATTTTTGATGATTGTTGCCTTCCTTCTCTTGGATATTGGTGGAAAGGTTGTGGGGTCTGTGTGTGGCTTAGTCTTTAGGACAGTGGCAGGGATTTTAGGAATATTCCAGGGAGTTGGCGTCCATTTTGCTGGACTGCTTCAGGGTGAGATCAGGCCTAGAGAATCCTGGAGATGCAGGGCCCAGCCTCTGCCCCCTGATACCGGAGTTGCCCCCCGCACATTTCCTCTCCGGCTGTAGAAGAGAACAGACTGCACAGTGTGCGGGCGGGGTGCCAGCTGCATTTTAGCTCAGTGCCAGTGAGAGCGGGTTTTGAAAATTTCCTTCTAATGTAATTCTGGCTTTTTGGATCTTTACTGATTCTAATAATGCTACTATTATATGTGCAAAATTATTTCCCTAGGGGCTGGAGGGTGGATCCACACCATTTCTATGTAGCAAAGCATAATAGACATTCAAGATTTATTTCCTAGACCTCAGACTTTAAAAATACTGATTTTTTTCTTGTTATATAGTGATAATTTTTTGTTCAAAAATATGTAGGGGACTGATCATTTTTATTTTAAGAAATTTTTATCATTTTATACTTTTTAACTATCTAATACTTATTCTGGAGAAAGTTGTGCCTTGGCCATATATCAGTGAATTTTGGTCAAACTTCTCTTTTATGATTTTAGGACAAAAATTGCCCAAGATATTGAGAGGCTAATACATCAGAGTGATATCATAGATCGAGTGGTATATGACTTAGATAACCCAAAGTAAGTCTGATTTTTTTGTTTTTGTTGTTTTACTTCCATTAGTTTAATTTTTACTGTAAGATGTCAGTGTTATTTTAAAAGATATAAAGTATCTTTTAACTTCTACCTAGTTTATTGTCACGATGTTTTCAGCTTTTACAGGGATATAATGGTAATGTAATATGACTCATGTTTTTTACTTAAATTGAATATATCACAAGCTTTTATTTGTTCTCAGGTGGACTTTTAATGGGTATAGTAAGGTGTAAAGGTCACAAATTGATGGAGTGTTTTTGAAACAACTAAAATTACTTCCACTTAAGAGAGTGGAGATTTCCTATGCAATGCTGTAAGTTTGTCCTGTAATATTGAGCTTTCATTTCCTTAGAACAATAAATGGCCATCCCCGTCAGAAGGAATATAAGCTCACTAATTCCTCATAGTCTCCATTGTGCTTTCTTGTCTCTTACTGTTTATAAACTGTTTCAGTCCTTGAAATTACTAGCCTGACCTTTGAAACCATTTGTTTGTGATCCTTGATTTGTTAGTATCATGTACAGTTTAGGATTATCACTAATATCACATTTTAGGGTTTAAATAAAAGTAATAAATGAAAATTACAAATGATGAATGTGACTATTATTTAGTCATTTGTCTCTTCACATGAGAAATTTAATTAGGCCTCAGTGAATTTTCCTTCCCCTATAACATTCTCAGCTTTTTGGAAAATTTTACATTTTACTGATCTTTTTTTTTTTTTTAAGATTTTACTTATTTATTTTTAGACAGAGGGGAAGGGAACAAGCGAGCGAGGGAGAGAAACATTAAGGTGTAGTTGCAGCTTGCACGCCCCCTACTGGGGACCTGGCCCACAATCTAGGCATGTGCCTGACTGGGAATCAAACCAGCAACCCTTTGGTTTTCAGGCTGACACTCAATCCACTGAGCCACACCAGCCAGGGCACCTTTCACTGATCTTATTTGGAGGAAATAAAGCACTTTGCAAAGATTTTTGTTAGAGAGATAAGGGCAAATCTATATCAAAGATAATGATTGAATTTGAAATAATATTCTTGAAAAACAAATTTCTTTATTCATGTCTTTTAGTTATTTCAACATTTGTATAAGTCTGTGTCAGGTAGACCAGGCAGACATGGTAAATCCTGAAACAAACTAAAAAATCCCGAGTGTGGTATATTGTGCTATTTCTAACTGAAATGTTTTGGACAAAATCTTTGAGCTTTTTGGAGTCTTAATTTTCCCCTATTAGATGTAAGTTCCAGAAGAGCAAGAATTTGTATTCAGTTAGGGAAACAGACAAATAACAAAAGTAGTATGTCATGTAGTAGGTGCTTAGTAAGTATTTACTTAAGTAATGAATATGTACACTGAGGATAATACCTTCACCTTTTTGGGTGCTAATTAAAAAAGATAATAGATAATGTAGTTATCGAAATTTATAATAATATTTAAACTTGAGAAGTGCTTAGTTTGTTAGAACTATTAGTACTCAGTACAGGTCATAGCATTTTAAAAACTAAGTATGGCCTTTTTAATATAATTATTAGCACATATTTAGAAATGACATTTATTCACTGAGGTAAAAATTCTTATTAAGATTTTCTACCAATGTAGGAACAAATCTCTGCTGTAATTATAGTGTTTTGGTCTATAAGTATTAGCCAAAGTTTATATTTTGCTTGTGTTGGTTATATTTTTTTGGTTTAAAAATAATGAGGAGGGTGAGGTGGTAATAGTGTTATATTTTTATTCCATAGTGTGTTTTTATGTTTATTGTTGCTCACTTCTTAACTGCAATGTATTTTATTATACTTTAAAATTTTTATTTAGTTACACCATTCCAGAAGATGGAGATATTTTGAAGTTTAATTCTAAATTTGAATCTGGGAATCTGCGCAAAGTAATTCAAATTAGGAAGTAAGTCATGTAAAATTTTCTCATT
>PVIA01005802.1:0-108595 GCA_004024845.1 Tonatia bakeri
TCATTCTTCTCTGTTTGGTTGTTCCTTTCTTCCTTCTGGTCCACTCCATTGATTTGAGTCCCAGTTTTCTTCCCCTCACTATTGTTTCCCTGTGCGTTTTCCTTCATTTCTCTTATCGTAGCCTGCATTTGTTCATCTAATTTATGTCCAAAGTCAACCAATTCTGTGAGCTTCCTGATCACCAGTGCTTTGAACTGTGTATCTGATAGTTCGGCTATCTCTTGGTCACTTAAAAAATTGGTTCTGGGGCTTTCAAATATGTTTGAGCCATCTTTTTTATTTTCCTTTAGTTTGGTTGTGGCTGTTTCATAAGGGCGGTAGAGCCTTAGGTGTTCACCAGGGCGGGGCACCCCAGTTGCTGGGTTGTGACGTTGTATGTGGGGGTGGGGTCTAGAGGGAACAATGGCGCCTGCTCCGCTCTCTCTAGGACTTCCGTCCCCTCCACTGCCTCCTACAAGCAAATTGGGCCCTTTTGGTGCTGGCCCCCCGGACGGATGGGCTTCCCCGAGAAGTCTCCTGTGAGGCTGAGAGAGTCTCCTGGCCTCAGCTCCTAGACGGGGCTCTTAAGCTTTGAAACGCGGCGGCGCTGCCTGTTTTTGCTGCCCGTTTTCGCTTAGTTTGCACACGAATGTGTGGCTGCGGACAGCCAGCTGCCTTGCGCCCCTCACTGGGTCTGCTAGTCGCCTCCCGCGCCCAGGGTCCGCCACCGGTCCGTCTGCTGCCGTCTGCACCCTGTGTGCCCCGCACCTGCCAGCCAGCGTTTCTTCTCGCCGGGACCCCTCGACCCCTCGACCCCTCTCTGCAGGCCTCCGACTCCGCCACTCCTTACCCGTCTGGATGTACTGGAGTCCAACTTCCATTCAGTTCATTTCCCTCTGTTCTGGTTGTTTTCTTGTTTCTCAATTTTTGTTGTACTTAGTTTTGGTTGCACGAGAAGGCACAATGCGACTGCCTGTGCCTCCATCTTGGCCGGAACTCCAAGCAGTTATTTTTATTTCAATCTATGTAATTTCCTTGCTTGTTTCTCCATTCTCAGTCATTCCAATACACACTTAAATGACCCTTCCAATAGTCTCGATTTATGGTTCCCTGAGCTCCTCTCCCCTAGTAATCTTGTCCTCTACCCACTCATCCTTGTAACTGGGACCCTTCACAATCTCAGTTCCTATAACCCCTCTTTAACTACCACCTCCTGCATCTTTCTGGCTCATTCTTTTTAGTACTTTGAATTCAGTAAACCCTTTGACCTACCAAGACCTCCATTTCGCTGATTCTGCCACATTTTCCATTGCCTCTCATGCCCTAATATTGTCCTCCCTTCCCACTTTACCCAGCCAGAATTCCTTAATGCCGTTGCACCTTTTCCTGAGGCCTACTCACTTGTCAAAACCATGATACTAGTTAGAGTCAACTTTCCACCTACTCTGAGCCTGCAGAAGAAAAACACATGGTCATCTGATTGGCTCATTTTAAATTCAGGATCATGAACTTCAAGTGAACCCTCAATACTTCCTGGTAGACACACTATATTTCCTAATCCATTTATCTCCTACTCTCTTGCTTGACTATTTTGTACCTTTCTTTGTTCTGATATTTCCAACACCTCTTCCCATATCCCCACTCCTGAAAACTTCCCTTTCCACGTCACTGAGAAAAGTAAAGCAATCAGAAGAAGACTTGCACAGGTTTCTACTATTACCTTTGCCTTCTGTCCAGCCTGTGGGCCCACATAGTCTGTCTTCCTACCTGTTACTATAAATGAACTATCCACACTCCTGTCTGAAGTCGATCTCTCCATTTCAAAACTGGGTATTATTCCCTCTTAGTTACCTAAGGGCTAGGAAAGGACATCTGTCCAGCAACTGCTCTCTCTCTTTTGGATCATTTCCATTAGCACATAAATATGGTTATTTCTTCCATCTTGAAAGAAACTTCCTCTTGACCTCATTTTCCCCACCAGCTCCCTCCAGTTTCTCTGCTCATTTTATGGCAAACTCCCTTGCAAGTATTGTCCACACTCACTCCACTTCCTTTCCCCCATTTTCTTTGAAATGGAGATTTCCACCAGATTTTCACTCTCACTCCTCCAGTGAGAATGCCCTCTTCAAGTCCTCTAAATGCTAATTTCAGTGGACTTGTACTTGATCTCTCAGTAGCATTTCAAGACAGTGGATCACTCCCTCGGCTTCCAGGATTCTCTGTTTCCTGCTATGTCACTGTTCACTTATCAGTCTCCTTAGCTTCCTCTTAGTTTAACTTCTCGACATTGGAGTTCCACCAGCACTCAGCCCTTCATCCTCTTCTCTCTCCATTTACGGTCATGTCCTCTCCATTCTTAGTCACACAGTTTTATATGCCATCGGTGTGCAGCAATTGCCAAATCTCCATTTCCAGACCACACCTCCCTGTGTGCCCCAGACTCATAGATCCAACTGCCTAGCAGACACCTCCATGTGCATATATAATACACACTGCAAATTTTACGTGTCCCAAACTGAAATTCTGACCTTCTTTCTCCCACCAGCTGATCCTACACCAGTTTCCTTCATCTCAATGCTTAGCAATGCCATCTTTCTAGTAACTCAGCCCTAAAACCTTGTAGTCTAAGACTCTTTTCATCTTATTTTTCACATCCAACCCATCACGAAATTCTGTTGGCTGTGCCCCAAAATATAGGTAAAATATGACACCACTACCTCTACTACTAGCACCCACTCTGAGCTTCTCTCTCTCACCTGGACTTTTATAATAAGACCAGCCTTCTGACTGGTCTTCTTGCATCATCCTTACCCTCCTGCAGTTCAGAAATCCTTTAAAAATTAAGTTATGTCATGTGCTTGCTCTACTGAAACCATAGGCCTGCAAGGCAGAAGGCGTATACCACTCACACACCCTTCCCTACACCTCACCTCCCATTCATCTCTGACCTCACCTTCAACCCTCCTCCTCTTCCATTCCAGCCACGCCAGCCTGCCCATTGTTCCTCACATAGCCAGGCTTCCACCTTACAGCTTCTGCTACAGCTGTGTCCTCTGCCTATAATGCTCTTCTCCAGATATCCTCATGGGTAATACCCTCGCTTCAAGTTTTTGCCCAAATGTCATCTTCTCAAACAGGTCTCCTTTATTAAAAACTGCAAACAATGCCCCCACCACTGATGCCACTCTTAATTACCATAGCCTGCTTTATTGTTTTGTGAGTTTTACTGAGATATAATCCATACTATGCAATTCACTCATTTAAGGTATACAATTCAATTATGTTTAGTATATTCACAGAGTTGTGCAACCATCACCGCAATCAATTTTACAACATTTTTATCACCCCCAAAAGAAACCCATACCCCTGAAAGTCATTCCCCATTTCCTCCAAATTCCCCTCCCCAAGCCCCTGCCAACCACAAATCTACCTTTTGTCTCTGTGGATTTGCCTGTTCTGGACACGTTATATATAAACGGAGTCATACACTAGGAGATCCTTGTGACTGGCTTCTCTCACTCAGCATTCACTTTTCAGATTCATCCATGTTGTAACTTGTATTGCTACTTCATTTTTTTATGGTGGAATAATATTCCTTTGTATGGATATACCTCATTTTGCTTATCCTCTCATCAGTTGGTGGATATTTGGGCTGTTCCCATGTTTTAGTTATTATGAGTAATGATGCTATGAACAACTGTGTACAGGCTTTTGCATAGACATATGTTTTCATTTTTCTTGGGAGTAGAATTGCTGGGTCATATTGTAACTCCGTATTTAACCTTTTGCCAGACTGTTTTCCAAAGTCTGGAGAACATTTTACATTTCCACCCACAATTCCTCCCTATCACCTCCGACACATTTTATTGTTTACCTTTGTAATATTTGCTTCATTTTTACAACAGCATTTACCACTTTCCATGGTACTATACCATTTATTTTTTAGGTTTTTTATTGTCTGTCCCTCCTCTACAATGTAAACTCCATGAAGGCAGTGATCTTTGCTGTTTTTTCATCTGTTTTGTTCACTATTCAGAGTGTTTAGAATATAGGAAATACTCAATACATATTTGTGGATTGGAATGGAATGAGTTTAGTATAACATATTTTAAAAATAAGGCAACAGTATATGAGAAAGGGAAAAATAAGTGGGTCTCAGTTATCAATGCAGAATTAAAAAATTAAATGAAATAGCCCAGCCAGTGTGGCTCAGTTAGTTGGAGCATTGTCCTATGCACTAAAAGGTCATGGGTTCAATTACTGATCGGGGCACATACCTAGGCTGCGGGATTTGGTCCCTGGTTAGGCAAGTGTTTCTGTCTGTCTCTTTCTCTTCTCCCCCTTCTCTCTCTCTCTCAAATCAATAAATTTTAAACAAATTTAATGCAACTGATTTCTAAAAATTTAAATAAAATATTACCAATGAAATAGATTAAGATTACAAAAACCATGTGTACCTTAGACAACATCTGCTAAAAAAGACATAACTAGGTACGTATTAGCCAGCTGCTGGGAGACACAGGGCCTAAGAATCCACAGCAACATAAAACAAAAAGTCACAACTGAAATTTGCATCCTACAAGGCCCATAGCTCATTAACTGTGAAAGAAGCAGAAAAACAAATCAAGGAACCAGATTATCCTTCAGGAAGCCAGCAGACCAAATAGGTGCCAACTTGGCACCGAGTTTTGTTTTAACTTGGGCAGGCTCATGGGCAGGCGTCTGCACAAGCACACTGGGTCTTATAGCAAAGCTAGAGTGGGAAGGAAAAAGTAAACAGGAAGGGGAAAATGGGGTGGGGAACGAACAGCCCAGAGGCTTGACCTGCAGTATTCCAGTGAACACAGGCAGCAGCTGGTATGCCACGGGGTCCCATCCAGTGTGGGGTGTGGGTATTGAATGGGCAGTCAGCTTTCCTAATAGTCAGTTCATTCCTGGCAGGCCCCCAAACACTGGCCAAGGCACAAAGAAAAAGATCCCTCTCTACCGATCCCAGGGGCTCCTGGCAGGAGTTCAGGCAGGGTGTCAGACCAGCCAGGGAGGTGGAGGGCAGAGTACCAGCCCGGGAGAGGGGTTCAGGTAAGCCGTGAGGGATGAATGGCCAAGAAGTCTAGCTGTGGGGACCGACCAGTATAGTGTAGGAGTGTGACATAGGGGATGGGGGAAGAAAAGGATGGCAGTGAACACAGTTTCACACATTCGGCACTTTTTTTTTCCCAAAGGGAGATGTCTATCTAGTGCCTGTAGGACTTTTTCAGCCCCCACCTAAATACATCCCCCATTCCACCCTAGCAGGGTTCAGCGGAGTACCCACCCAATAAGCCGTTGTCATTTCTAAATTGGACCCATTCCCTGAATAAAGAAGCTTTCCCAGTGCAGAATCTACATCCATACAGTTCACCCAACACTTGCTTTCTTCCTTTGCATAGCGACACATGGCCCCCAGGGCAGGACCGTGAGATTCACGGGACATCTGAACTCTGTCCACTGCACTGTTTAACCCCAGGGCTAGCCTCTGACTGCGCTGACCTTTGTGTGTGTGTGGGGGGGGGAGCGGGGAAGCAGAAAGCCCACCCTTCCTTTACTCCTCGTTATCCCACCCTGTCACCTCCGTTTTCTACAAAACACATGTACGTTGGGGTGGGGGGAGTCTTTCATCTGGGATGTGTTTTCTTTACTAGAGCAAGTGTGTGTGAGAGGAGAGGAGGGCGGGCGGGAAAGGGGGTACCGACGTGCCCAGCAGTGCAAGCACCTACAAAAAGTCTTCCCATGGTGAGGCACCGAGGAAAAACCTGAATGAGGAAAGTGACTTGCAACTCCGGGAAGGCCGGGCGGCTCAACCTGGGCAGTCCTGGCGGGCGGGGAGGCTGAGGGATGCGGGGAAGGAGATGGAGAGGGGGGAAGGGCGGGAGGAGGGGCGGGGGCGGTCCCGAGCAATTCAATGGCGCTTTGATTTAACAACTCCAAGCCCTTTGAAAACATTTTGCCAAGAAAAGCTTGCCATCAACACGTATAATCTCTTATCAGAGGCCCCTGAAAGCCGGGGCCCTGGGGTTAATTCCCCCATCGCATTGAGTTTGAATCAGTTCTAAACCCGCAGTGACATGAAAGCGCCGGAGCCTCCGGCCGCACAGAACCCACTGCGATCCGCCGACCAGGGAGGATTACGGGGCCTGCTCCGCGGCTAGCTCGCCGGCGGGACGGGCAGGCTCAAAAGAAAAAGAATAATTAGGGATAATTGCTTGTGTCCAAACACAAGCATTAAGGCCCCCCGTTCCCCTTTGGGACTTTGTGAGCCAGAATGAAAGAGACACCCCCTGTTTTGACAGCTGGACCAGCGGCCTGGGTCCGTAACCGAGGGAGGAAGCGCTCGGGGCTGCTGGGAATGCGGCCCAGGTGGGCCGTGGGTGGGCGGGGGCCCGCTGGGCCAGGCGCGGAGCGAGTCCACGCGCATAGCCCCGCTGGTGCGTTCAGCCCTCCTCGAGCTTGGAAAAAAGCGAGTTGTCTCCTTGCCCAGCGCCTGCTGCTTCAGAAGCCTGCTGCAGCTTAGGGGCCAGCGGCGGCCCTGGGGGAGCCCACGCCCAGCGCGTGGCGGGGGTTGGCTGAAGGTGGTGCATGGACTGGTTCTCTAGCTGCCCGAGACGTCGAGTGCAGTAGAGCGCTGGTCGTCACACACTCGAGTTTGCACCCCGAGCCCCATGTGATCTATTGGGCCCCACCAAAGCTCCCAAACAGGAATATCTGTCTGATACCAGCTCGCTCCGTGAGGCGGCCTGAGCCACATTGGCAGACACCGTAGTCCCAAGGTGGCTCCAGCCACATCCAGCTGCGCTCTTGAAGCTGAGGCCAGTTTAGGAGGCCTGCCTTTGTGGCTCGTAAGTTACAGGCGAATTAAACGCAACTACAGAAACGTGTTTAATGTTCACCTGCTGCATCAGGACTCACCAACATGGCCCGCAGCCCTGAAAATAGGTTGACACTGGGGTTTGGGACTAGGGCTTTCTGGAGAAGAGACTGCACAGGCCTCGGCCAACAACCTTTGGAGGCCGAACTTTCCAGAAGGTTGGCTAGTTTGCCCTGCGTAGCCCAGGAAGCCACGGTGCCCGAGAAGGCCACGGCAGACCTGGAGGGATCCTTGCAGCAGCAGGGTGCAGTTGGGAGCAGTAGGGGGCTGTGCCAGCGGGATGTCATGTCCTAGAGCTAGGGGAGGGGAGGAAGGAAGATGGAGAAGGGAGAGAACGTGATGGAAATTTGTGCGGTCTTCCAGACCGCCGGAAACCGCCCGCCCTGGAACACCTGGGCCACCCAAGTTGAGGCCCGGAACTGCGAAGCCTGGAGGCCGGAATAGCCCACTGACTAGAAAGGCCAGGAGGGGAGAAACAGATCTTCCAGAAGGCCGATTTTACAGAGTATCACCAACTGGGTTCTCTCCATGGTGGCTGGCAGCCCAGTGGCTGGCGGGGTTCATACCCGAGCAACTCCCAGATGCTCGTCCTGCGCCCTCACTTCCGAATATGGACCATATGTTGGGCTGGAGGAAGAGTGGGGAGGCAGCGCGGCCGACACGCGGACGTGAGTGATTAATTAAAAGGAAACCACATCCGACAAGAAACGAGTTTTCTGAAAGAACTCGAGTCCAAGAGAGGAGCCCTCGACCCTCCAGCTGTGGTGCAGACGGATCCGCTGGCTGCTGAGCCCTCCCCACCAGCAGAGGACACGCGCTGGGGCCTGCTGCCCTAGCACAGGGGACTGGCTTTCGAAAACTGTGTGCTTTAAATAAAACTCAAGGTTAAAAGTGTCCAGGTTGGCCTGAGACTGGGAGATGTGGGCTGGGAGGGATGGGAGGGTGCGGACGTTTTCTGGGCCAGCTACCACCACCGGGCGCTCCACCTGCGTGGTAGATAATAGCACCCACCCAGCAAGAGTCGCCTAAACTCACCCGGGGTTCTGAGTCTACACAGCAGACACCCCAGTTAGTAAGCCAAGGAGTATCAGCTTGGGTTCACTGGACAAGGCTGCAATGAAGACAAAGATTTAAGATAGAAAGTGACAGATTCTGGCAAAATACACACTTGCCCACATTTTTCTCTCCTTTGCTCCACACCCTTAGTTTTGGGAAAACCCAATGAGAGCAACAAATAGAGGAAGAATGTCATTTACTGAATATCTCTTTTCATTTTCCTTGTAATTGCAGTGTTTATTAAAACACCCTTGGGATTAAATATAAAATGAAGTGTATAACTATAGATAGATTTTTAATGTTTGTGATGTAGACCGCTGATTTTTTTTCTTGGCCAGAGCATGTTTGGAAATATTCTAAGTGAGGAAAGGCATTGTGTTGCTCTACCTTTTCAGGAAGACCTGTTCCACCTCCCTCTGTGAGCATAAAAGTCAGGAAATTTAAAAGCCTGGATTCACAAAGTACTGAACTGTTGCCTTGTGTGGAAATGGGTGATGCTCTCTGAATTTGCAGACGGCATCACACTTTTCAGGTTCGGCCTCAACTTTAGAGGCAATCAGCGCTTTATTTATTTGTTCTAGAAGTGGGTGGTGGTTCTGATGACAGCAAAGAAGACCTTCCTACTCCTTTCTGGGGATTCCGAAATCCTCCCTCTTCGCTCTCCAGCTGCTTAATCAGGCTGCCCTAAAGACGAGGCTTTCGCTTGGGGTTTCGTTTTGTTTTGTTTCTGAGATTTAATACTCATCTATTTCATCACGCCACACTGGTTTCAACAACATATAAAAGCCATGAAATTTAATGTTCAATTTCAGAACCTTGGCCAAGAGATGAAATTCTTATACCAAGACAAAAATGCTTAGTAAAATGAGAATTTCCATCGAATCTATACTTCCTTGAAATTGGCAACACCTTTGCTTAAGCTGCTGTAAAAGACGAAACTATCCGCAAAGGACGGACGTGTGAAAATGACATAATAAGCCTGACTCTGTGCCCAGGAAAGGCCAGTTTGGCGTTCCAGAGTTACCCCGAAGTTCTGCCTGCGGGCCAAGCCCCAAACAGACGGACAACCAGGATGCCTGGGCGGCGGTGGCGGGACCCGGGCCTGAGCGCAGTGGGGAAAGAGAGGTTTCAAAAATGAATACAGTTCGGAATCCAGAATTGCTAGTGCCCCTCCCACGGATTTGGAAGGGATAGTGCAAGCGAAGGCCCCGAAAGCTTAAGCTGCGTGAGTTTTACAATAAATTCGCTTTGGGGTTTAAAAATGTTTAAAAATACGTGTTGCACCACAAGTCTCCGCTAGGGCGGCCACCCAACCTCTCCTGCCTGCGCGGAAGCCGGCTGGTTCCACCTGGCGTCGGCCCGCGTGGACGCGACACTTAGGCTGTGAGGACACTGAGCCGGTAATTTACTAATGCCCCCGAGGAGTTTAGGACTTTATGAGGAACTACCCGCAACCGCCCCCACCACGGTCTGAGGCCCCCACCACGGTCTGAGACCGGGCATGAGCTCCTCCAGCAAGGAGCACCGGGCTTCCACCGGGCCCCTCTCGTTCTGCACCCGCCGGGTGTCCGGAGGGTGCGGGAGGCTGCGGCCAGTAGTCCGGTCTCCTAGTCCAGGTCGAGACTAGCGGCAGCTGCTCTTGTGACCCGAAAGTCCCAGCCAGAAGGACGCAACGTCAAGATCGCACTTCCAGCAAGCCAGCGAGAGAGCGAAGGCCTGCTCCTGCCTCCCGCCGCAGAGGCGCCGGGCACAGCGGGCTCACGGCCCCCGCCGAGGGTGTGCGCCTCGGGTTCCGGCCGCACTGTTGGCCCCGGCGTTGGGGAAGAGGGCGGCAAACAGGATCTTTCCTGGGATGGGAAGCGCCTCCACCCCTTCCCGCTGAACCAGGCGGGGTAAACAGGCCGCGCGAGCCTTCCCGGGAACTGGACGCCTAGGGAGATTGCCAGAAACCGCCTGTCCCAACCGAACGGAAGGAGTTCCAGTTTTAAAGCAAATCCCTCCCTAGCTTCGCAGTTTAGCGGATGGACTCCGATTCTACCTTTAAGAAGCAAATCAAAGTTCGTATGGAAAAGGCTAAAAGATGTTATTCACCTTTGAGTGTCCCTCTTTCTCCAAAGAGCTGCATACCCCCACCTTTCATAGCTGCCTGCACTACTACCGCCACGAAACATGTGTTTTGTGGGATGTTAGAATAAATGACAGTAAAAGCTATACTTTTTTAAAAATACAGATTTTACCAGTGTCTCTATGCATAGTATGTGCGAGAGTGTGTGCATGTGTGTAGACATAGACGTGCACATATTCGCTAGGGCATATTCTGTGGACTTAAGCTTGCACTCTAAAACTGCAAAACTAGTCGCGTGTCCCTACGCATGTGCCAAGCTTGAGTATTTGATTTATTCAATTGGTCTTCCCCAAGGCCAATTAAAATATTATTTTCTTGTAATTTTTATTTAGAACCTCCCAAACAGGAACACACTGAACTTTTAGAATGAAGTTACTCTACATGTGAAAGAATGACAAACATAAATTGTATTTACAATGGAATGTTTAAAATTCATTTCTTTCTCTGACTTCAGGGCATGGGGGTTTCTCTTCTTGGAGGAGCCTTTAGGCAAGAGTCAGTTCTTGGCTCCCAGAACAGTGTCTGATGCCGTAAAACACTAAATCTGGACAGATTTACACAGAACAGAAGCTTTCATTTCACCCTTCAAATTCCAGCCAAACAGCTTTGGGGATTTTTCTATGTTCCTGACCTACTGAATGTTTTTCCAGGTTTCATGGTTGAGCCGCAATGTATGGCAGCTCAACCAAAATCGTGACAGTCTTCCACACAGCAGTGAGATGTGTCCTGTTTTTTATTGTGTCCACGCTGTGGAACAAAGATGCTTTATGCTAAAGATGTAACTGCTGTAAACTCGATGCAAATTTGGAGATGGGTTTTACATGTAAAAAAAGACATATTTTATTTGTACTTTTTCTTGAAACTGTCTTCACAGTTTTTTTAATTTTTTAAAAGAAGTATTTTTAAGAAGACAAAAAGAAAGTATTCAAGACCATTTTTTTCAAACACTATCTGAATGAAAGTAATTTCCTCCCATTGAGAAAGGCATGGATTTTCCTCTGACTTTAAAATAAGTGACTACTATTTACGTCAGTAGAAAGATCACTCAGAAAGCTGCCTGCCTTTACTGCAATAAAAAAGTAGATTGCATTTCCCCCAGACGAAACCCAGAATTCTTTAACTGAACTGCCGGGTGTAGCACCATTAATAAATAGCATTTAAAATAAATAGCTATTTTGGAAGAGAAGAAACTTCTCTGACAGGCCCTGGCAAAAAAGTTATACTCTCAGGATTTTTATAACTGACCATGAATAAAATTCAGTACATTTATTGTGAGAAAGATGCAAGTCAAGTTCATGTAGACTTTCTGCAAAAGCAAAGAAGTTTGCATTATCAGAGTTAGGAGAGAGAATAGACTAAAAATAATTCTCTCTGATTCGAAACCCATTCATAGCTGGTGAGATAATTAAGGACATTCTTTGTCCATATACATTTAGTCATATATATTTGAAGGTTGATGCAAGCATGACATGTACTGGCATTTCTGCAGGGCCCCTCCAAAGCACCCAAGAAGCCTGAAATAGTCAAGGTACACCCCTACCTCTCCCTTCCCCTCCATACAGGCCCTGTTTGTGGAGAATAGTGGAAAGTACAATGCACTGAGTTAAACAAATATTTAACTTGCTCCATGTCCAAGGCAAATCAGATTTCAGGCCAACATATGGGCTCCAGCTTAGGGTTGGAGACGGCCTCAGGTTGGGGAGTGAATGATGTGTGTGGTCACTGTCAGAGGCTCTAGCCAGGCCAGACTCTGGGCTACCCCCGCTCCCAAGGACTGTGGAGAGACTGAGCTCTGCTTTATTCCAGAACTCATCACAGGTCAGAGCTCTCTAAGGAGGACCCAACATGATAGTTCTGGATTCAGAATTTAACCACTTGTTCATCCGAGTTCTTTAGGTAGGGCCTATGATTTATTGATTTGGGGTTCCCCACATTTAGCACAGTGCCTGGTACATAGTAAGCACTTGCTACAGGACTGATAAATCCCTTGAATCATTTAAGTGCCTAGCAAAAGAGATTCCCTGAGTCAGGGTTATTGGATCTTTGGATGACTGCAGAAGGTGCAGCTGTGAGCTGTGCCACAGTGGCCACTAGCTGTGTGTGGCTACGTGCTGGAATGTGGCTAGTCCAAACTGGTGTGTACTGTAAGTATAAAATGCATACTGGATTTTGAAGACTTAGTATGAAAAAAGAAAGTAAAATATCTCATTAATATTTTTATAGTAATTGTATGTTAAATAATAATTTAGATGTATTAGTGTGATTAAAATATATTTGTGGTTAGGATGCCTCTAAGATGACCCCAGTGACTTCAAACTCATGTCCATAAATAATTCTCTCCCTTAGACTGTAGGCTGGACTTAATGGCTCAATTCTAACAAACAGAATATGGCAGGAGTGATAATCGAGCAAACTGGGGCTCGGCCACATGTCACCTTGCTCCATGACCCAATCACTAGTATTGAAGGAAACCGGTTTTTATTTGCAGGACTCCAACCTTGGCAGGTGGTTGGGGGCACTCCTGTTTGGAGCCCTGTTTTCCCATGAGGCTCGGCACTTCCTCTGCTCCCCAAAAAGGGTATAAGCCAAAACCGTGCCCCAAAGTTCCCCATGACTTATCTGTTCTTAAGCAGGCTATGCAAACAGTTCTCCGTCTCCTCTGGAAGGTACGTTTGTGGATTTCATGGTTGCTATCCTTTGGCAGCAGCTGTCTCCTTTAGGATCCGGGGTACATTGTCCTCAGCCTCTATGCAGTGGTCCAGAAAACACGAGCCATGCTACACTGGGTCGTGGTGGGGTCCAGAGAGGCACACCTTCCAAGAGAGTAGCCTCTCTGTATGTCCTTCAGAGAACTAGAAGTCAGCAGTCCCTGGTCACAGTTCAGCATTCCAGGCGTTTCTCACAAATCCGTGCTTGGTTCGGCAGGTTCCTGCACAGTTCCATCAGCTCTCTCCTTACACCTTTTCCTCACTACCCCAGGCCACATGGCGCAGCCCTGACTCCAGGCCGGCGTGGCTTCTACCTTACATACCAGCCCTCGTGGTGATCACTTCATTACAAACTGCATAGCTGCTTGCTGCTTCCTCTCTCAGACCTCATGGTTGAATCCCCCTGCTTCATGGCTCCTTCCTTATAGCAGTCTCCCCTCTCTCAGCCTACCCTTATTTTTAAATGCTGAACTGGAACTCCCTACATGTGTCATATCCAGGCCCTCCTACAATGTCTTACCTTTGCCAGTTCCCTGGTATCTTTTACCTTCTTTCAGCCACCATCTTTAGTCAGGGCAAGAGTTCCCTGTGACACCAGAGCCTCTGGCTCCTACCTCTCACACAGGTGCTGTATAAGCTACCCCCCAGCTACATCATGAGTCTCTATACAGTCTGAAAATCACATAGACCTTTTATAGGGTTCGGGGGCAGAGGGCAGCACAGCTATCAACTAGCTGTCAACTTGCCATTGTTATGAAAAGTATCCTAACTGCTGTATGATCCCCTTCCACCATCTGCCAACCATGGGCTGTGGGGAATATTTTCAAGGACCCCCACTTTGTACCCTGTTTCAATAGGACATAACTTCCAAGATCAGATTATTAAAAGACTGCAACTTCTTTTTTTAAAGAAGATATTTATTTATCCCTTTATTTGAGAGAGGGGAAGGAAGAGAGAAAGAGAGGGAGAGAAACATCAATGCACGGTTGCCCGTCACATGCCCCTTACTGGGGACCTGGCCTGTAACCCAGGCACGTGCCCTGACTGGGAATGGAACTGGCGACCCATTGGTTCACAGTCCAGCGCTCAGTCCACTGAGCCACACCAGCCAGGGCAAAAGACTGCAACTTCTGTCTTGAGTGCTCCTCTCCCGCATTAGCTTGCTTCCTCTGTGTCTCTGTCTCAAGGCCCAACCACCAGAACAGAACCGACTTTCATGCCAAAGATGCCAAATGGAGAAGAGAAGCCCTGGAGAACGAGAGGTCACGTGGAGAAGAACCGAGGCCCCTCAGCCAACAGCCAGCACCAATGACCAGCCACGTGAGCGAGACGTTTGAAAGCAGTAAGTGCTTCAGATGATGTAGCCAGGCCGATGACTGCAAACTCAGGAGAAACCCCGAGCCTGTCCAGCTCTGTGGCTGGTGCATACTGCCCCACAGCAACCGTGAAATAATAGGTGTGTGTATTCTAAGCTAAGCTTTGGGATAAATTGTTACAAAACAATAAATAACTAACACACTTATTAAAATGAATTTCTTTTGATGCTTTTTACTTTTTAAAATGTGGCTACAAGAAATTTTAAGTTACATGTGTGGTTCACATAATATTTGTATTGGATAGCACTGGTCCCTATGGCTTAGATGGGACAAAGGTGCTCCAGGTTCAGTTTGGGACCCCGGGGTGCTGGACCCAAATTTTGGTATAGAAAACCATGAAATAGGACTAAATCTAACAAAATTTGTTCTCACCTATAATACCTTGGCTAAACCAATTTCTACTACTTACATATTAAACAGCTGTAGACTGAGAGTCAAGAGTTATCATCCGCCCAGTTTAGCCTCAAGTTAGTTGAAAACTGTACCTAGAGAGACCCCTTACTGTCTGTTCCAGCTCTAACATGTTATGATTCAATAATTGCTCATTTTAGCATTTTCTTGCTACCAACGAATAATGACCACATGGGTGACTGCTAGTTCAGTTTTTCTTGAAATACTGAACCCAGCATTAGCAGCTCCACTTGTCCAAAATGATCTCTTAGCAAAAAGTAGTAAGTCAGGGCGTGGAGTGGACAGCCTGAGACAAAGGGGCATTCTTCAGCACGCCCCTAACTGCTCCCACAATCCTCTGCAGCCCTCCTCAGCCTTCCTTGGAATTCTTGCACCTCTGTTCCTCACCACTCCTGACACCTAGGATACCAGAAAACTGTTTGCACTTAATTTTGTAGCTAAGCTTGAAGTTGGGAAGAAATGAAGGACTTAGGTTTCTGTTTAAGAGCCACAGAGACCTAAGGTGATAATTAGAAAAATACTTAGAATATAATATTTTCTATTGGATTTTTTTTTCTGGTACAAGTTCTCATAAGTTTTCAATGGTGAAACATCAGTTTCTTTTCATCTTTTGGGCAGAAGGCCACTGGTTTGAGTCTCCTTTGTTCTGGCTGTTTACAGATAATCACAGAATAGGACCATGTCATAAGAATGAACAGTCTTCTGTGTTTTTTTTCTAAATTTAATTAAGAAATTCTCTTCCTTGTCTCTTAAGTGCATTTTATGTTGACAACATGATAGCAGCAGTAATACTTGGTGCTTCAGAGTGGGTGATTTCTCTACAGTAAAATTTTGACCAAAGCTACATAGTCTATTACAAGGCTATCACTGATCGTTTCAATCACTTTAAAGTGACGCTTGATAAATGTTGCTGAAATATTCCAACCTTGAACTTATGGGGTGAGGAATTAAAGGTCTGGCACTGTTACACAGGCCATCATTCCATAAATGTCCGTGGAGAGTGGCCGCTCTAAAATTTTGCAAAAAAGACTAGACAGGTTGCTGAGATAAGTTAGCATTACTTTGACAGATGGCATTTACTGTTCCATTTTATTTATTTCCACTAGGATTTAGTTTTCAGGGTTTTTATAACAATATTTTAGAAGATTTTAGGATTTTTTAGAGATGAGTTTTAGAAAGCTCTTGTTAAACTGGAAAGTTAATACTATGAGGAAATGATAAACGGTGTCACATATTGAGACAATTACAAATCAAAACCTTATGTTAAGTGACGATTTTAATTCTAGATTTTGACTTTCAATTTTCTAAAACTACAGACTTTTTTTCCTAAATAAATCATTAGTATTTGTCTGGGTACACAAAATAAGAAAATCAACCATTCCAGATGATACCAAAGCTTTTCCAAGTTTTCAAAATAACGGGATTTAAGTTGTGTGCGCTGTGCTGTGTCCAGACACTGCTTTCAGAGCTAAGCAATTTGGTTTTCAAAGCATACTCAGCATATGCTCCTGATAACTTTCTGAAACAGGTAAAGAACGGCACAGTATGTTAGAACACACTCATGTAAATTAATGTCCAAAAAGTGATGGTTCTTAGTTTCCCATTTTTATTCTCATTTTAAAACCAGTTTGCTTTGCACTAGCCTTCACTATGAAGCACTATTCACTCAAATCTTAGCTTTTTTTTTTTTACATTTGCAGGCACAACACAATTTTTTTAAATAAAGGAAGCCATTATTTGATTACGGAAATTCTATTACTTATTTTCCGGGAATGACAATTTTCAGTATAAAGGCTTAGAGCATGGAATTTTGTATCTTCAGCCCTTGGAATGCAATCAAACGGACTGGAGCCTTTGCCTCCTCTTTAAACCTCTGCCTCCTTCCTCCTTCGTCCTCCTCATCTGCCTCCAGGATCAACTCACCTTCTTTCCTGCCACACGCAGTCTCGTTATTCTTTATTCCCTAAAACTCTGTCTCTCTCTGAGGTGGACCCTCTACCCGCGGCGCTCCCACAACACCAGCAGACCCACCCTGGTTCCTGAGCCTTAGACCAATCCAACCTCTGGTGAGCGCCTCTGTTTCTTCCTCCAGCCCCCTCCCCCTCCCACCTCGCTCTGCTCTCAGCAGCAACATAGCATGCTCTCTCTCTTTTCCTGGCTGACACCGAAGAGGACTCCCCAAGTGGCTTGTCAGATAAACCCAGACACAGCAAAGGAAATTGCTCTCAGGGTAAACCAAGAAAGAGGAGGGACTTATCAGGACTTACATGAACATTATAGACAAAGAAAGGAGTCAACAGGCAGCAGTAAGTTTATGGAGCATGCTTCCAGCTGTCTCTGAAAAGTCCTGCCTTCAACGGCTGCAATGCCCATCCCCCAGGCACTCCCACATAATTTGCTGTTACCAGCCACGCATATATTTTTCTAATTCCTACTTCAAACTCCACCTCACCAACAGGTGCCTTTTTGTGCGATCAGGATCAAATACACATGTGGCTATTATTCAGCTGCTTTGAGAATGTGATGAAGGGCGTAAGGGACCCTCTGGCCACACCTTCCCTGGCAATTCGCTGTGAGGCTCTGTGCGCATGTATCCAGACCCTCCCTTTGTTTGAGATGGGGCACGTGACTCCTGCTGATGACTGACAAGGGCAGACTTGTAACAACGTTATTTCAGGAGGATAATAACCAGCCATCATAAATTCCTTTTTTAATAGTTTATTGCAGGTTGTAGGTTATTGACAATGACTTTATTTTACAGCACGAAGGAAAACAGTTCCTTGTGCTGCTAGTCTCTAAAACCACTTTAAGCCTTTTTAGTGCCCTCAGAGAAAAGCTAGTCTTTCATGAAATGAATCATAAATAGTTGAGTGAAGACAACCACTGTTAAATAGGAAGAGAGAGGAAGGGCAGAGAAAAAGAACTATCTGTTTGAGATACAAAAAGAGTGTTCTAGGAGCCACTCCTGAGAACATAAAAGTTGCAATCCAACTTTCAGGGCCATCCTTCTACATCTTACTTTCTTGGGGTGACGAATGAAATGGAACAAAGAGCTATCTGAAAGCCTTACCCATAACTATGTAGAGAAATAAAAATGAACTAGGAAGAGGCTCATTCCAAGATCTGAAGGAGGAACTCCGGGTTTCATTTCATTTCTCGTTCTGTTGGAAGCACATCATTTCATTACTAATTCCTTGCAGTGAAAAAGAGACACATTACGACTTTCATCAAACATCTCATATTTTGTTAGGATTTCTCCGTCTTGGCTGCAAACGATGCTGCAGGAGATCCTCCTCGCTGTCAGTTCCTCTGGTTTCAGGCCACACACCAGGGCCCATGCCAGAAATGGCTGCGATGAAATCGATCGTAATGCTATGGACGTTTAGGTAGAGGACAGAGTTTATAAGCACCTGTGCATCTATTTCTATTTTTCCTTTAAAAATGGAAAAAAGTTTTAGTGAAAAAATATTTAAGCCCTAAAATATCTTTTTAAAAAGTAGTTCTTATAAAACACGCAGAAAGTTGAAACCCTACAAGTCAGGTAGATAGGTGACTAATCGTATTTTTGATATATCTCTCTGCCTAGTCATGAACTTTAAATGCCATATAAGAATTTGTAATCCACAGTAAATTATTTCATAGAAATAATTTAAGAGGGCAGCTGACTAATGTGAAACATTCTCGTTTCCACCAGCAGTTGGCTGCCAAACATTGTAAAATAAAAAAAGGAGAAAGAGAGAGAGAAAAGGAAAGAAAAAGGTTCCAGATATAAGTTGACATAAATTATAGAGACTATAAATCTCTAATGATCAAGTGGTGGTTAGAGATTATTGTGTTTAGAAGATACGGAAAAAGCATATTAAACACCATGAAGCCTTTCCAAGTTCCATTTTATACATTAGCAAACTGGATTTTAAAAAATCCCCTCAAAGCCTTATAATTTCTTTGTTTAATGCCCTAGAGTCAATGTCCTACATTGCAAAATACATTGTAATAAAGTTTATTGAGCATAAAAAGAAGAAGAGGGGAAATCATATTTTAATTGCCAGAGAGATGGCCTGTGCTCTGTTTTTAAATTGTAAATCAGAAAATTTAGCTGTTAAACTAAAACTTTTAACTTTTTTCAAATGTTTCTCTCAGGGTATCCTTTTTTAGAGCAAAAATCAGAATAACTCAAAGTGATAATTCTCCAAATAAAAGTTAAAAGGCATTCCTCCCCACCTTTCAAATGCTTAGGTTTTCTGCAGAGCTGAAAACCTTTGCGTGGAAACAGAGATCAGATCATGAAAAGCAGCAGCACGTGAGTGAAGTCGGCAGGACCGGCCTGACGGGGAGTCAGAAAGCAGAACCAGGACACGCAGCCGCTCCAACGGCAGCATTAGTACCATGGAGATCCACAGTGAGGGGGATTATTTCTCATTTAGAGGATTTACTATAAAGTGCGGGGGATAGTAAGTCTGGTTGAGAAAATTAATTTTCTCCTTCAAAGATTATTTCAAATCTTTACTCTTTCCTTCAAGATGTGACTCCAAAGAAAGACGTTTACGTCAAAGAAGGTTAGGGCCCTAATTCTGCACACTGCCTTTTAAGCACATTCTGGAGGCCTAAATAGACGTCACGTAAACTGTAGACAGCAGCATTGTACCACCCCAGTCCTTAACATCTGCACACCAGCTTCTCGGGAGCAGAAACGGAGACATGTGCATTTTAACATATTCCAAGAATATAGTCACAGGGGAAAGTCTACCTTTCACCATATATGGCCATCATGCAATTCTATCCAAGAAATCAATGCAGATATTTATGTAGTATCCCCACCCCCTGTCTCCCCAGGTTGGCGGAGGTTTAAAGAAATACTTGGGGGAGGCCCCTGCGAAGTCTGTCTTCTCAGATATGAATGGCGCTGATGGAAAAAGCGGAAATACTTTTCCGAGCATGAACTGGACTGTCACTCACTGTGTGGGGCATGTCAGAGAATTTTTTGTCCATCTTTCTAAAAGTACCTATAGATAGAAATATTTGCAGTTATTCTAGATACTAAACTTTTCGTTTGTGCCAGGTTTTTTTGGCGGGTGCGTGTCTTTTTTTAAAATTTTTTGTAAGTTGAGATCTTGACCCATTCCTTTGGGGTCTGTCTCCACGTGCACTATGATTCTAGTGATGGAAAAGATCAGTGGGATAAAGTAATAATTTTTAAGGGAGTTTAAGTGACTTGGGGAAATTGTCCAACATGGCTATGTTAAAACCTTGCTGATTACTATGCAGGGGGAACACAACTAACAGGCAGAATTGCAATAATGGAATTCCAAAGGAGAGGCAGTGTTAAAACTAACACTTAGGGTGTGGGTTGGGTGGGGGAAAGTGGTGGTGGGACAATGGAGACAGAGGTATTCAAACATCAATAAAAAAATATGCTGTTTACATTTTAGCATCTTTGTGACGGTATAGCGTATAAAGTATCTACTGAGGCTTTGGGGTGTACAAAAAGACCACTGTGAGATATCTAAGGTAAGCAGGAACCCCAGTTTGGGAACCACCATGTCCGTTAGATCCTGTGTTCTCTTAATTTCTCCTTCCTTTCATCTTTCCTTGCAAAAAGCTGCAATATCTATCCACAAGTAACTTAGTTACCAAAGTAGCACTTTAGTTCTATGACCATGGGATAATATGTTTGAGCTTAAGATTGTCTTGGAAATTCTAAGACACATGATCTTGTTCACTGATCTCATGATTTTCATGATAATATCAAGATTTGTAGAATCTTAACCATAAATCTTATAATCAATGTATTAATAAAAAACAATTATTGCTAGTAAAAAATAACACTTAACAATTTTTATAAATATAATGTACACAATTAGTGTCAAACTAGCATGCCTGAGTGTAGCAGCCATTTAAAGGACATGTGGCCGGAATGCTCACGCAGTCGAGTAAGAATGGCCATGACGCCTGGTCACAGAGATGAGCGGTGTGAGGAGCTGGGGGCGGAAGGCCTGAACGCCATCCCGCTCTGCTCTTACCAGCTCTCTGACTGTGGCTGTCCCTTATAAGAAAGACATGGAGATGATCATATCCATCCTTCTTACCTCGCTGGTGTAATGATGATTCAAAAAGAGAACAATATAATAGTGTTTTGAGAGCTGTCAGATGCCACAGACCCGCAAGGTACTATTATTATCAGATTTTTAATCATCCTGCAATAGTGCGGGTGCCATTTTCATGTCAGTGCTAATGTAGGGCTCCCACTGGCAAGAGAATAATCAAAAGAATGCCACTGCCTCACTCACGCTCTCTGGAGAGAGCCCTCCAGGCCCCCGCCATGCCCCCTCACTCAGCCTCACCCCATTGCTCCTGATGCACACTCCATGTCCATGGCACTCACCAGGAGGAGGATCAGAGGGGGCCTGGGTGCTCACAGAGGGGGCACGACTCCATGAACCACCCTCTACCTGCGGGTCTCCCATACATGTTCATAATAAAAGCTCCTCTAACACCTCCGGGATCAGAATACACCTTTGGAGAACAGAAGTTTCAAGTGGCCAGTGCTGTCTGGCCTATTCTTCCGTAATGCACCAGTGGTTCGTTAACTGCTTTTCTACTCAGTTCACTCGTCCTGCAAAATATATCTGCAAAATATATTTAAAACTTGTTCAGCACATTGTTACATTGGAGTGGTTTTAGACCCCCAGGGAGGGGGACCAGGGAAGGCCTTAAAAATGTTAATTAACTGGAGTGCAGAGCTTAACATTCTGGACTCCGAGATAGTATTTAAGCCTATTTAGATTTTCTCCAAATTCTCTAAGGCTAATGTAACTTCTGAATGTTCCTAGTAATCTCTAATTATTTGTGGAAATGGTAGATGTGAGAAGACCAGATTAAACCCACAGATAATCCCCAAATCTCATTTTAGCCAACAGTACAGCTCTTTTCCCACCAAGCCCAGCCCTGGAAGGACTCAGAAGAGCAAGGCTGACTGGAGTGCCCAGCGCCCTGTTCTCCTACCCACCCTCTGGTGGAAATGCTATAAACGGGCCACAGTGCCAGAAACAAAGCCAGTAATTGAAGGTGGAACACGGGGGCCCTGGGCCACTGCCAAGCTAGAAAAGCAGACACCAAGAACCGGAAGACACCTAGTCCCAGCATAAAGGAGTGGCCCCCGTGTGCATGCCTTGGACCCCTGGGCTACGCGTTCAGAGGCAGCAGCACACGGGTCATTGCTGTCTGCCCCATCTGACCAGTCGTGCGTCATCCTAGATGGGCAAGACCACGCGGTCATCTGCGGCCGCCTCTCCCAGCTCAGAACTCCAAGGACCCGGCCTCGGCCCGATCCAGGTGCTCTCCTCAGCCCCACGCAGTCTCCTTAACAGGACGAGGAAAGGAAGAGGAAGACAAGGCTTTATGTGTAGGCCGACGTTATCGTCCCCAGACGTTAACTGTGTTGTTTTCCCCTCTTCGTGCTTTTCAGTTTTTCTAACTTGACGATTTATTTACATCAGAACAGAAATGGCTCCCAGTTCTTTTGAACCCAATCTAGTTTTAATGACCCTAAAAATTTTACATGGTCCATAAGGTTTTTGAAATTTCAAAATAAATATCGTCCGGGAAACAAGTTGATGCAAGCCATTTTAGAATACAGTTTTTCAAAAGACGAAAATGTTTCATTGGACAATTTCATATCTACTCTTCGTAAAACACTCACAAAGAAACAATTTGATTCTTGGTAGGCTGATTGCTACTCTCCGCCCCCTTCTCCCCTACCGTTTCCTGGGCTATTTTCATTTATGTTGGAGCTCTCTGGACTAGCGTTTATAACTAACTTTGTTCAAATGCGTAAGGAATTAAACTTGGAAGCAGAAAGAAAAGGAGAAATGGAGACGACCTGATGAAGGGGACTCCCCACAACTCCTTGGGGAGGAATGATGCAAATGTGTGGAACTCTGTACTGAGAGAGACCTGGTGTGGAGGGGCCACGGCGGGAGAAAACCGAGCAGGAATGGTGTCCACCCAGCTAGATGTTAAAAGCTGACTCCTGAATGTAAAGGCTCTGAATCACAGAGCTCGGGCTTACCATACTTCATTTATGTTCTAAAATTATGTCCTTCAGGCTCACAACACCTCCAGGCCTCAGTATCTGCAAATACTAGGTCTCCAGATGCTGAGGTCGCTAAGCTGCCTTGATCCACACTGCTCCCGGCCCTCCTCCCACCTGGGACCCCGCCCCTGGGCCTTCCGCGCGCCCTCCGCGCCCTCCGCGTGCAGCAGGCTCCTAGGCTGGCCAGAGCCTTCAGTCCTTCTCTCCTGCCCTCCTGCGGCCACTGGGCAGAAAACAGCACCGCCGCTCATCTATCCTGGCTACCCAGAGCCGCTGCTGCTGCCACCAAGATCGTGGGCACTTGGGTTGCTCTCGGGTGCACAGCGCTTGGGCAAGACAGGAAAGGTTTCGCTTGGAGGGGAACGGTGGTGACCTCTGCGGCACCGAGACCCCCTGGGATCTTCCAGATATTTCAGGCAAGTGTGCACCATCCCCTCTACCCGCCCATCTAAGGCTGTTTACCCAGAGCAGTGAAGACACTCTAGGAAACCCTTTCCAACGCCGGTGCTAGCGGCTGCATGGACAATAACTTGATGATCTACTAAGGGAGGGCCCTGGATCTGCAGTGTGGAGGTAGGAGGTGGGGGCGGGGGTCGCAGCCTGGGGGTTAAGGTGACATGAATAACAACTAGCCACTACCTTTGCAGAGCGGTGCTGAAATGTTCGTATCATTTTAATCTGCTCCCCTCCCCCTGCACTGCCTCTACTAGCCCAGGGGGAGTTACAAATGACTTCCACATCCTGGTAGTACGTGGGTGCGTGGCCTTTCCCTTAGCCAACCCAGCCAGCAAGGTTTCAGCTGCCAGAAAATGTGTTTCCCATCCAACACTTCTTGCACAAGAACAAAATATAATGTGTCTAAAAATGGCAAACTTCCTGGAGGCTTCCCTCACCCACCCCAGTTGCCCACCTAGGAATAAGACGAGTGTGACAGGGATTCGTTGGAAGCCGGTTTCCTTTGTACATCCCAGATTTCTGCTGGTTCAGTGTCCCATGTCAGGTGAAATTATTCATGAGGCTCTGAAGACAGTTGATAAGTCTTACTCCTTCCCCGTAGAAATTCCAAGTGGATTTAAATCACTCCCGGTTGCTGCAGAGGGTCTGTGTTTTATGGGAGTTCTCCAGTGGGCTCTGAAGTATTCTCTCACCAAATCTATTTCTCAGCTTCAGGCTCCTGAATAAATTACGCGCCCCGTCTCTCAGCTGCCACTCCCCCACCCGGCTCCAGTGTGAGCAGTGGGGACGCCCCTGGACAACAGCTCGGAATGGAAGCTCTGGGACACATCCATCATCAGCCCTGGGACACCCACAGGACACTTGCTTGACTGAGAGATTGGGAACGTCTAATGGAATAGTCAGGGAATTGGGGTCCCTGGACCTTACTCTGAGTACAGATTTATCCCTTGCTTGCAGGATCACTTAGCTAATGTCACCATTTCCTTTCTGGAGCTGGGTTGCCTTGTCAGGAAAAGGTCCGTTAGAATACTCACTTAGAGAACACCTTAACATCCCCCCAGGAAATCATCTTGGAGCTTCTTTGAAGATTGCCACTTGCCAGAGGTTTGAGCTAATTGATGTCAGGCAGGTCTGTTGTGATGACTGTAGACTTGTATTTATTTTGGTGTTTGCCTGAGGGCTAGGAGGCTAATGGGAAAACAGGCAGCGAAGGCCCCTGAGTGAGCCAGGAGGCATTTCTCATTGTCTGCCAAGCTACTTTAAAAAATCATTGTCATCCGGCCTTCTGGGGGAGCAGGATGGGGCATGGCTAAGTTGTCTGTTTGGATGTCTGCTCTTCCTATGGCCTCATCTAACAGGCTGCTGAAGTCACCATTTCCCTCATTCACACAGTGTGTGAAGAGGTCATCTCCCTGCGAGCTTTGAGAGCAGCCGCTCCTGGGGCTGAGAGTCGTGTTTCTATGATTCAGGTCACCAGGGGCCTCAGCTGTGCAAGGATTCCTGGGCGCTCCCGCTGGGCCTTCCCAGGCAAGGACAAGGACCCTGTTATCCTTTTCTTTTTTCGAGTTTTACTAAAACAACATCACCAACAACAACAAAAAGTAAAACAAACAAAAAAAATCAAAATATACAAAGGCATAGACATCTGGCATGTTTACCAAGCACAGATTTCTTAGCCTAAAATAATTAAAGCCTGTCGCCGACTTGGCTGATCCCGCCGCCTCCGGCTGGGCTCGTGGCTTCAGATCCCTTGTCACCCACATCAGTGTTGCGTCATCAGATGAAGTTAGTTCTCCGCACTCCGCTCCCTCGTCTTTTCTGGGGGGCCTCCAGCTCGGCTGGACTCCCACTTTAGTGCACCCCCTCCTCCCACCCATGGCCTCTGAGCCCGAGAAAAGCATTTTCCACTGCAGTGTGGAGCCTGCTCCCTGTCTCTGGACAGTCCCAGGGTGTCCCTGAGCGGCGTGCATGGACGCGCAGAGTCCTCACCTGCCACACTCTCTCTCCTCTCAGGCTGCCCACCCAGGCCCCACCCTGCCAGAAGCCTGCCTGCTTTGTATTCACTCCTCCCCTCCCCACCCCTTCCTTAGCCAGCCAGGAACCGCTGGCTGAAAACCACCTGTTTTGTGTTTTGAAAGCCTGGAAGCACCCCCATCCTCCACCCTCGCAGACCTCCCACTGAGTTCCAGTTTCCCGTCCAAGCTCCAGATCTGAGTCCTCCACTCCTCTGAAGAACATGGGAGCTTGCTGCATATTCAAGCCTTTTTTCTCTTCTCTTCTCTTCTCTTCTCTTCTCTTCTCTTCTCTTCTCTTCTCTTCTCTTCTCTTCTCTTCTCTTATTTCTTTCTTTCTTTTTTTTTTATACTGGCTCAGACTGCCAATGGTCCTTCTCTCCAGGGAGAACTGTAACGTTCTAAGCCTCACAACCTTAGGGGCTGTTCTCAGACTTGTCAGAGGTTAGAGTGCCTGCAAAGTCACAGTCATCTCTGCAGGGCACCGTGTCACCGGTTAGTCCCCTCCAATGTGCTAGGAACAGTTTTACAAGCAAAAAACATGACCCTGCTAAGTCATGTCCTATAAAATCACAATCACAAGTAAACAAGTTCACACACACAGAGAAAGGACTCTACCCAATTGCCTGAGTGGCAGTTTCGGAACGTTCTGTCAATGCTAATTTGCTCAATAATTTGTCCAGCCTTCTGCCAGCATTTGCTACCAGGCCAGTGGGAGCAGGCATCAAAGGTTGGAGAAAAACATTTGGAAGATTAAAAAGTTTAAAACTGACAAACACCTGCCCGTATCACAGGCAGATAATGGCCTTCCAAACACGCCCACTCTCGAAACCCCAGAACCGTTGAAATGGTTTCCTTATACGGCAAAATGGGCTTTGAGGCTGTGATTACGGCAAGGATCTTGAGATGGGGAGGTTGTCCTGGATTGTCTGGGTGGGCCACAGGGAACCACAGGGGCCCTTATAAGACAAGGGTCCTCCTCCTAATGAAAGAGGGAGACAAGACAGAGAAAGATGTGAGGAGATAAACTGAGGGCTTTGAAGATGGAGGAAGAGGCCGAGAGCTGAAGAGTGCTGGAAGCCTCTGGAAGACGGACAAGGCAAGTGAGCGGACCCTCCCCAGAGCCTCCAGAGGGAACAGGGCCCTGCCGACACCCGGGCTTCAGCCCAGTGCCCCATTTCAGGTTGGTGGCCTCCAGAACTGGAAGTTTAAAGTTTTGCATTCTTCAAGCCACTGTATTTGTGGTATTTTGTTACAATGGCAACAGGAAATCAATGCTCTCCATTAACTTAATTTTATGTGACTTGAGATTTGGTGGGAACACTCTGATACAACATGAAGAAGAGCGCGTCCCCATTCATTTTTTTTGGTAGCTGTCATTTGTCGTTTACTCACTGCCCACACTAAGCTCCACAGGGCCTGTGCTAGTCACTGATACACAGTCAAGGGAACCCTGTCCGCAGCCAGGCCCCACCCACCCAGCCAGTTAAACCACGCCCTCCACAGTGGGGCCTGGCTGCAGGGTTCAGGGTCTCCCAGGTGACTCCAGTGTGCGGTCCGGCCGCTGCAGGATCCTTCACCAGTCCGATTCTGTCCTTTACCTGAGACGTGTAGATGCTTGCTGCCACTATGGGTACCGGTCTGGATGTGCCAGCTCCAGTAGCCAGTAACCCTGATGGGTGCGCCAGTGCTCATCTCAGAAGAGCATGGAGAAACCTTATTCACAGGACCCTGTGGGGCTCAGAAGGTGCATAAGGCCTCTCCTTGTGTGTGTATTAGGGTGACCAGCCACCGTAGTTTGCCCAGGACTTTGGGGAAAGGCGGGGCTCCCAGACATGAGAGTTTTAGTGCTGACATCAGGCACTCGGACAGGGCGCTGAGAGTCTGAGGTTCACAGAATGAACTCTCATGGTTGGGTGGTAGCACTCTGGCCTCAGAGGAGGGGTGTGTGTGCATGAGTGTGTGCAGGGATGTGTGAGAGTTATGTGCATGTGTGTGAGTATGAGTGTGTGAGAGAGTGTGTGAGTGTTGCACGAGTGTGTGTGAGAGTTGTGCATTAGTGTGTGGGAGTGCGTGTGATAGTGTGGGCATTCTGGGGACAGCCCATCTCCCCAGCCCAGAATGGCCCCACTGCTCTGACCTCTGAACCATCCGAGGGCTGGCCTGCATCTTGCCAGAGAGCTGCCCAGAGGAAAGTCTACCCTGAATGGCTCAGTGAGCTCAGAGTTTGAATTGGTACATTTATTTTGCTCTATGACAGTGTAATTAGCCTCTTCTCTTGTGAGGAATGAAAGGGCAGTGTGCATTCTGACAGCTGGGGGAGCTGCCTTCCTGCCCGAGTAAATCTTGTCTCCCTGCCTGCCAATACTGTTACACCTGTTCAAACAAGGACCAGAATAGGTATTTATTTGAAGTTCAAGAGGCCATATGAGCCACGGCCTAAATATAGGCCTGGATATAATTATAAAGATACTTAATTCTTTGTTCTGAAAGATTTTTGCAGTCCGCTGTTCCCGCAGAGGCTCAGACAGTTTCCTTAACCGTGTGTGCCTCACAAATTGAGTACAGGCAGGGGTGAGAACGCCTTGAGGGGCACGGAGCACAGGGTGCAAGGCTGGGGGACACTGAACAACACTCAGGGCAACGACCCTGGGACCGCCAGGGAAGAGGTGAGATAAAGACGCAGACCTCCGGGCCCTCTCCTGGAGATTGTTACTCTGTGCTCTTAGAACAGAGGCCAGAAACCCGTATTCTTAAAGCTCCCCAGGTGATTTTGATGATTACCCCCAACCTAAGATGTGGGGGGCTGGAGGGGCAGACTTTCCTTCCTTTGAGGCATTTCGGGACCAGGTCAGGGATACTAACGATGGCCGTTTCAAGGGCACCCTTCCCACGCAGCTGCCCATTGTCATTGTTTCCATTTTCTGGAGGAGGCAACAGAGTCCTTTCACCCGTGTCTCTGCTGTCTCCTGAAGCACCCCAGGGCAAGCGTTCACTGTATTCTCGAGACCACAGGCTCTTTTGAGACTCTGACAAGATCTATAAACCCTCTCACCATAAAACTGCACCTGCACATAAGATCTTGCACGATTTCAGAGGCTTCACAGAGCACCCCAAAGCACTCCCAAGGACCTCTGGTTAAGAATGTCCTGAAGAACATTCCCTAAGGGGAGCCCACAGACAGGCATCCTAAAGCAGGATCCTCAGCAGCCTGTGGAAGGGCTTCTGGGGCCCTGAGTGTGAGGTTTCCGGGCTTTCAAGTCACATTGGGGATGTTGGGTACAAGAAGTGAGGATAAGCCACAGGCTCTGCTTCTAGGTTAGTGGAAAAGACACGCATGCACAGGCAGAAAGATAATACAAAGTTCAAGGCAGTTGAAGGCAAGCCCAAACAAGGGCCAACACTGCGCTTCAGCTAGGTGGGGTGCAGGGGCTGTGGGAGGGCCAAGAGGCTGGCCAGTGAGGCTGAACCGTGGAGGAGCCTGGACTGCTCTCTGCAGGAAGAAGAGGAGTCTGGGCAGGGGGAACCTGCTGATGCTTCTGGGGAGGAGAAGAGAAAGCCACACCCACAGCAGGGACAAGGAAAGCCAGACCAGGCTATTGAAAAAAAAAAGAATTTTGTGTGCTAAGAAATGAATACCCCCCACTACAAAATAAAGGGGGGGAGGAAAAAAGAAAACGATAAGAGAAAGAAATGCTCAAGAAAGTGACAATCTCTGTGGTCATTTGAAAATGTGTTTACATTGGTTTACACTAAACAATGAAATAATTTCAACATAAAACATAATGCTAGAGAAATTTACTGTTCACAAAAATTACAGAATTTATTAAAAATTGACTTAAGTTCCCCACAGGCAATGTGGTCCAGCAAGAGGTCCTAAGATAAAGTTGCCTCAGAACCCAACAGTTTATCCCTTGGACTGACCGCATGCATCACCTCATTTGCAAATTTTGTCAGAAGTCTAAATTTGGGTTCTTGGTGAAAATGGGGGTTGAAGCCGAATGGCGCTCCTGCCCACCCTCCCCACCTTTCCTCTCCTTCACCCAGTGCTAGGCACTATCTCAACGTGGCTGAATGTCTTTGCAGGGAAAAGGGGTGGGGGGCTGGGAATAGATGTATTACCTGTAGTTTGGATGGACCAGAGAAGGCTCTGGGCCCCACTGAGTTTCCTCCTTTGTCCTGTAGGGGGAGCCGCTGCAATTTTGAGGGAAGTACGGGAGTCCCAGCAGGGGTGATGGGGAGCAGGCAGAGGACTCTGGGGTGTGGGAGAAACCGGAGGCTAGAAGACTGTCCCGGAAACAGTTGCGGGGGTTTGGGGTTGGGGGTCAGATGGGAGGAGAGCCTGGACAAGGGCTGGGGAGGAGCACATTCCAAGCCCGGAGGATTATCCCTAGGGGCCCAGGGGAGAGAGAGGGGACTAACAGTAACCCTGGTTTTGCCTGAGGGTGACTAGGCCATCCATGAAGGCTCCACGGACAGAACCAGAATTTGCAGGGTCTGAAAGGTGAAGACAAGCTCTGCCTTCGTCTGTCCCCTGGTGGGCAGCAGGCAGGCTCGGCACATACGGCATCTCAGTCGCGCTTCCTCCCAGTCGTCCTGGCAGTTCCTTAAAACACAAACACTGTAGGCAGACCTTCTGCTCGCTGGCATTGTGTTCCCTGAGGGGTGTTCCAGTTCTGGGGACCTCCTGCTTTTTCCAGCTGTGCCGACGACATGGCACCACAATGTAAGACTTGGGTTCTTTAAATAGACAAGGGACCTCAGCAACTCCAGGGCAGGGAGGGTGCCTTGCAGATATATGCAGAATGTTTCATAACACTTAGACATATGAAAATGGATAATAAAAACAAAGCTGAGAGCGACTCTGTGCCATTAAGTGGAGGCAGAAATAGGGAAACGTGTTGGCTGGGGTGAAACGTTACCCTTTAGGAATAGCGATAAAGCCTGCATGGAAGTGGAAGGCAGTGTGGAGTGGGGCGCCTGCTCCCCACAGGGGCCCTGTTCGCTCTGAGTTTCAGAAATGCACATTGCTACTGTCTGGGATTTAGGCAAATACAGTAGTTTCCTGCTTCTGAATGTAATTTCTTTGCATAACAATGAGCTTATTAAACAGACTCAGGAAGTATTACAAGATCACTTAACCCATTTTAAAAGACAATTAAAAACATGCTGCAAACCTGATTCCGAATGTTTAGACAAAGCCACATATGACTCCTTTGAAAGAATAATAGCAATATAAAGATGCATTTAGTTCTCTTCTCATTTAAAAGGACTCCTTGTAGTTGGACAGGGATATGTTACTGGTTCCAGCCAATAAAATGCAAGTGGAAATGTCCCCATTACTTCTGGGCTGAGGCAGTGAATTCCCTGTGCGATTCTCCAGTTCCCCTCTTTGCCAGTGACAGGGGGGCGCCTTGCACTGAGATTGATTGTGGAGACACGGAATCCGCACAGTCCATCCACACTGCCACTTGGAGCACGGCCGCCTGAAGGTCACCTAGATGTGCGCTGGACTTCCCACGAGTGAAAAAATGAACGTTTGTTCTGTTAAGCCCCTGAAATTCAAGGGTTGTTTGTTCTTGCAGTAAAACCTAGCCTACCCTAACTAACATACTGTTAATTTTCTATCCTTGTACAGGCAATTTACTAAATCCTCACATTCTTCAATAGAGAGGATAAATGGCGCTTTACAAAATCCTTCCCCCACACTCTCTGTGTGAACTCTTTCTTCTGCAGCGCAGAGGTTCTGTGACGACATATGGCCGTGCATTTGTGTTCGTCAGAACTGGTCTTCTATTCCCTATCCCCCCTCCCCACTTCTTTTTGAGAAAAATTTAAAATACAAAGCAAGACAAAAATAAAAAACAAACACCCCAGTTCCCACCACCCAGAACTCACAGTCGGTAAAATTTTGTCGCATTTGGTTTAGATCCTGTTTTTATGGAGGAAACACAGCGCTGCAGTCACAGCTGGAGCGCGCCCAGCTCCCAGCATGCTCTTCGGTCGCACCTGCTCCACACGCAGGGCCCTGCCCTCGTGCCCTGGGGTGACCGCTGACGTGGACGTGGGGTGCTTCCGCTGAGTCCTCTTTATGTTTTTACACAGTATGTATTTGTTATAAAAACAGCCCAATCAGGAGGGCTCCACCTTCATGGCCTAATGTCCTCCCAAAGGCCCACCTCCTGACGCCACAGCCTTAGGGATGTGAGGTAAACAGACAGAATCATTCAGACCAGGCACATGTCAACAGAAAATCGGGTACTACACGGTGGTATATTCACAAAACAAACTATTAATAGTGAATATATGTGTGTGTGTGCACACATACATAAAATGTCTCCCTGTCAAATCTCAAAATATAATTCTGAATCAAAAAATCAAGTTCAGATGTCCTTTACGTGTCTATTAAAAACACAAAACATGAAATTGGAATACATATAAATAATATCAAAACACAAAAAGGACTCAGCGGAAGCATCCTGCATTCATTCACAGCAGCGGTTCCCCAGGGCACGAAGCCAGATCCCGTATGAGGAGGTCCTGACTTCTCCCAGATGTAAGGAGGGCACGTGAGGGCCCGAGAACACGGGAGGCAGAGATTTGGTGGCTGGGTGGAAGCCAAGTCTGTGGTCAGTGGGAAGGAGAGCTGTGAGGGCCTCTCGGGGCTTCCTGGAGTGCCCAAAAGCCGGGTGGTGAGGACCGGGCTGGCTGGAGCTTCGAGCAGCAGCTGAAGCAGCAGTGGTGCAGAGGGAAAGCAGCAGGGCCCGAGGCCTCAGCCTCAACTCCTGCCCCTGCGGTTGCTTAGTACCCGTAAGCCCAGCTTTCCTGTAGGCCCCCAGGGTGGGGGAGGGAGCACTCTAGTGTTTTTAAATTAATTTTGGAGAACTAAAGGAATGGGACATCCCTGGAATTGGATACGGTGGCCTGAAATGCACCATTGACTACATAGGTATGTGACCTGTGCTGTCCGTCACCCAGAGACTTCCACTACCGAGTGAACAGCCCTGCACTCGGTTTAACACTGCTCTCAACGCCTCAAAACTCTTGGTAACTTTGGAATAAGATGCCCCATTTTTCATCTTGCACTTATATGCAAACTATGTAGCTGGTCCTGTAAAAATGCATGTTTGCTGCATCCCCGTGTGGCAGACGTTTCAAGCATCTTACGTCTTCAGGGGAATCCTCACCAAGTGGAGCTGTCGATGAGAAGGCAAGCCCACCACACCGCTACCTGCACGGAGACCACCGAGGGGCAGTTTGTGCTGATAGGGCGTCACCACGGTCCTTTGCTGCCGGGACTGGTTACCCACATCTGCTCCACGACAATAGAGCTACATATAAACTTAACATGCAACATTATGAAACTAAATATGAAAACCATGGTGGTGCATAGAAGGGGTAGCTGGGATGAAAGGGAAGCTGCTGGGGGCCCATTTTTGGGTGGACTTCAGTGGGGGAGCTCAAAAGTGCCAGGGAGTCCTGAAAACGGTAACACGTGTGTCTCAAGCGTCTCAGCCTGCACCCAACCCCGAACCCTCGCCTAGTGCTGACAGTTTGGAGCGTTTCTCCCTGCAGAGTCCCCTCTTGTTCCTTGGACTTTTATTTGCACAGCTCTTCGGAAGTTAAAGATCAGTCTGGAGTTTCTGGGTATGTGTGACCTGAATTCTCCACTTTCGAAGCCATCAGATCCTGGCGTTGGTGATGCCTCTGCTCTTTGTTACCAGGTTCCTGGAGCTTAAAATGACTCTTTTATGGAGTAAGGACACTTTTTTTTTCAAAGTTCTGAAATTCATAGTGTTTCAGTCTGAGGCTTCAGGAGGCTCCCTGCAGGTACGTGAATGCATGCGGGTCTTTTTATGGAAATGTGCCAGAGAAGAGGGGTTTGGTGTGATGGGTGTGACCAGGAACAAGGAGACTAGGGCGCAGCTTCCTCCTGCCACCACCCCTCTAGGCTTCCGCTTACCCGCCCTCCCTCTCTGGAGTACTCTTTCTCTACAGTTAACACAGAAACCACAGTCTCTGTTTCTTACAGGTGCTTAGAAGCATCTATTCAGACACAGACCGAAGTACTGAGTACTGAAAGGAGAGGGATGTATGTGGTCAGTGCCTTCGAGCAGAGTTTATTAAGTGCTTTCTGTGTTCCAGGCACTGTTCTGGGTGAGTGTGTTTAACCCTGAAAACTACCCAGTGAAGCAGGCCCTCTTATTATCCTCTTTTAACAGATGAGAAAAACGAGACCCTGAGAAGCCAAAGAAGTTGACACCAGCCCACAAGCGTTGGAGCCAGAATTCCAGGCCTGCCTGAGCCCTCCAGTGTGACCCCACATGTGCCACCCAGCAAGCTGGTGGAAAGAGGAGGCGCATTACAACAAGGTCCTCAGAACAAGGGCCGGAGCCGATACCACTGAGAAATGGGGTGTCTGTGTTGGCGTGAGGCCAGGAGGCTGCAGCCCCCTGGGGGAGATGGTCATGTGAACAGCAGGGAAGCCCTGGCACCCTGAGCCTCCCAGACAGTGACCAGGTGAGGATGGGGCCTCAGGGCTCCTTATATGTAACATAGTCATTATGAGTGTGCACTGGGTGGGTCCGATTGCACCTCCACAACCTGCTAGCTAGCGAATAATGACAGTGCTGACCTCCTCGGCTCTGTGTGAGCCCTCAATAAATGTGAAGTATTGTCGTTGGTTCTCCTTTCCTTCTCTTTCTCTTCCCCTCCCCTCCCCCTCTCTCCTTTTCCCTCTTTCCCTCCCCCTCTCCCCCTCTCCTCCCCCATTCCCAGTGCTCCCCAGAATCTTATTTGAATACTGCTCTCAACCATTCACATGAAGATGGTACAGACTGATCAGAGCTTCTCAAACTTTAATATGTATGTGAATGACCTGGGGGCCTTATTAAAAAGAAGGTTTTGGCTGGAGCCTGAGACTCTGCATTTCTAACAAGTTCCCAGGGATGTCACAATGCTGGTCTGTGGACCACCCTTTGGCACATAAGGGTGAAAATTAGTTAATATCCTTTGAGGACTTCCTGGAGCAAAATACCCTTAAATGTATTCAGATAATACCTGTCATGTGGATTCCCTTCTCTCTTGGGCAGTATTATGTCATCCCATTCACCAGCAAATGTAAACACCTACCTCTGTGTGGATTTGGGGAACTCAGGGCTGTTATAAAACAGGGCCCCCCGCCCTGAAGAGTTTGTATCCAGCACCTAACCATAATAACATAGATAAAACCTATCCTGGATGCTAGGTGAGAGCTACAGATAGTGAATGAGAGAGCAAGCCTGCAGGGCGTGCTTTAAATTCCATAGAGAACTAACTTCTATATACTTACTTTGAAATGTTGAGGATTAACACATGCTCCAGATGCAGGATTGCAAGAGTAAGTCTTTTAATACGAGAGTCATGTCACTCTTTACAGAGACACGGTCCCATAGGATGTGGGAGGCTGTGCCAAACTGTTTTCACAGTTGCGAGTCTTCTACATTCCTTGGTGGGTCATGGAGGAACCACACACTGGGATGTGTGGAAGGCACCTGGGGCAGGAATTCACAGGCTTGCCGTCACAGTGCCCACCAGGGCAGGGGGAAGAAGGAAGAGGTGACTTAATGGGGCACACTGAGTCAGGTGATCAAGTGCTGGAATGTGTTCTTGAGTGGTTATTGCCCTACAGGATGCAAGAACTCTTTGAAGAGATAACAAATTTCTGTCAGGCGGGGACGCTCTGGAAAGGGAGCCCCGGACCCAAACAGACCTGGAGTTGGCAGGAACTTCATGAAAAGTAATGGGGCCACGAAGAGAGGTTTTAGGCCCAGTTCACAGGCATGGAGATTTAGACAGGATGACCCAATGACATCGCTCTCTCTCTCTCTTTTTTAACCAGGTGCTAATAATGTTCCAAGCCTGATGTCCTCTGACTCTCCCAGTGACCTTAGGGCATGAATAGTAGTATTATTTCCAACACACAGATGTGGAAGCTGAGGCTCAGGGTGAGTGAGAACTTGCCAAAAGTCACAACAGAATGATGGAGCCAGATGAGGCCATTCGAATCCAGAACCTACTCTCTTAAACACCATTCTATGGCCCTTAAAGAAAAAGATGGAACCAGAACCTTCGGTTCCCACTGTATTCTGTAGTCTGTTTGTCCCCAGACTCCTGAAACACATGTCATGGTGCAGTGACAGAGGGCCCATCAGATCAGGGCCGAGGGACCAGGAGGGGGACCAGCTTTCACTGGTGAAGTCAGTGAAGTCTTAGATCTGGAGCCTGTGGGACAGTCCCATCGCCACCACTTACAGAGCTTCTACCCGGGCTCCCGGCCTGGGCTAACCTCGAGCGGAGCCTCACAGCCACATTAGGCAGCCCAGACCATCCCATTTGACAGATAAGAGAGACAGAGGTGGGACAGTTTTCAATGACGTTATCAAAGGCACTGAGCCACAAAGGGTTTGTCCTTTTGTTACAGAAGTCAGCTCTTGATTGCTGGGCTCCACTGCACATGAGCCAGAGACCCAGCAGCTGCAGGAGAGCACCAGAGCCACCCGAGGACCAGGACTGTGACCAGGGCCTGCAGGCTGCCTCACCAGGACAGGGTAGGAGGCCCCTTCGGCTTTGCCTTTGATAAGGATGAGGGCAGATGGAGCCAGAAGAACCTCCAGCCAAATTTACACTGTTTAATGAAGCATAGCGTGTTCCACTCTTCTCTAGGGCCATAGTTTCCCTTCTGAACCCAGAACCTGCGGGCTCACCCACGGCCTCCCAGTGGGGTGCGCCGAGGCTGTACCCACCTTCGCATAGGTCCCACTAGGCATTGCTGCATGTTTCCCTGGTTCCGAACAGTAGGCCTTTGGTGAGCAATTGGGGTGGGGGAGGGCAGCAGAGCTGAGGGTGAAGTTTAGCAAGGGTGAGGTTACAACACAAATACTGATTTTGCCCTCCAACTCTGTTCTTGAATCCATAGGAATTGAAAACTCAGAGAAAAAAATTCCAAGGAAAAACCACATGAGGAAAACCAAACCTCTGGTTCTGATGCATCTGGATCTGGGTGGGAGGAAGGTTCAGAGCCCACAGACAGGCAGTTTTTATGAGCCGTGCCACCCTGTGAGGATGATGGGCATGGAAAAGCGCTTTGCAAATTCTGAAGTGATCCTGGAGTGTGGGTTGCTGTTTTAATTACATAGGATGCATGTCTTAGGAAATATCCAAGCAGGGATGCTCCAGAACTGGGGCAGATGAAAAGTGGAATTTGGGATCATGTAAGCTGTTCAGGAACCCCAAATTACACATGGCCTGAATTGTTCACCCCACTCCCAGCTTGCTGGTGCGAGGCCTAACTTCTAGATTTGACTCTGAGTTATTTTCTTTGTGAAAGGCACATCCATCTCCCTACTGTCCTCTGTTACCTCTTCACTTCTACATCCCCACCCAGAGCTGTGACATATGTCTGTGCAGGCCGTCCCCCCACGCAACTGCAGGGGAAGTTACATCAAAGTCTATGTGAGTCAGACTGTTGGTTCTTAAACTTGGAATTGGTTCTGTGCATTGGAATCCCTTGGGAGACTTTAAATGTGTTTGATGTCTTTATCCCTCCTCCAGAGAGCCTGATTTAATTGTTTGGCACTAGGCTTGTTCAAGTGGCCCAGGTGATTCTAAATGAAGACATGCTCAAGGACCACTGAATTAGACTATGCTGTGAATGGTGCCCACTGAGAATGTGTGGCATACAACCTGCTAGCCCTTCAAATTGGCCCTGCTCATCCCCATACATGATCTTTAGTGACCTGGAGTTGTTAGGGGAGGTCACAGATTAAATACACACTTCTCTGCCTTTTGAGTCTTTTTTTCTTTAGGATTGAGCTTGAGGTTGACGAGAATGCAGGTGCTGACATCTGAGCCTTTGAATGCTCTCTTGTACTTCCCGCATCCTTTTGAGGGATGAGGGAGAAGCAATGGTCTAATCCTGTTAAAAATTTGGGACTTTTTCAAGCCTTGTTTTGGAGGCTGCCCAACTCTGGTGCTCTGCCTAGGGTGAGCACGTTGTCTTGATCCCCTGGCTCAGGGAATGATTTAGACCTTCAGAAGGATCTGGCTCATTTCCCCTGGTGCCTAGGTCATTCCTTGGTTATAAATCAGCCACCATTAGCAGCTGCATTTGACTCCCTCAGGCCGCAAGGGAACTGTGCAGTTTTTACTGAATTAGCAACTTAATTGCATTAAATATAGCTCCAATGCTCCAAAGAAGTTATGGCAGCTCCCAAAGGTGTCTGGCTTCCCACACTCTTCCCCCCCTTCCTCTGCCCCAAACTCAGGGAGCAAGTTAAACTCTGAACAATTCAAGCTTATTAAATCACAGCTTCTGGAATGAACTCACTTTGTTTTGCATTTGTCAGTATCATCAATCCTGCCATATGAATTTAATGTCACTGTTTCCCTAACAACTAATGTCCATCAAATGGGAAGATGGGGGAGACCAAAACCCCACAAAACCCAGAGAAATGAGACAAATGTGTGACAAATGCAAGTCCGTGGTGTCGTGGCTCAATCAAAAGGTTGCTTGTTTTACAACTTAGATGCTCTGTAACTCATTGGTGAGGCCCTGCTGATGAATGTCTCTGTCATTCTAAAATTACGAGTTCAGCTTCTTTGGCTGAAAACTTGCATCTAGCATGTATGTTTATACTTGGCATTTCAAAGTTAATATTTTTGGTTCAGCAGAGGGATTTAAAACAAATATCTTCTGAAAAGCTCTAAATTCTTGAGCAGATATTTGAATCTAAACCAAAGTGAGGCAAAGAAAGAGAGAACCAATCATGGAAGAGGCTGCTGGTTGCTTAGCCAATGTCTGTTCTACTCTTTTTCCTTTGTAATAGGACAACAGAACCAAAAGCAACTACATTTCCCAGGCTTCTTTGCAGCATGGCGTGGCCACAGGACCAAATTCTGCTCAATGAGGTGGAAGTGGAAGTAACACCTGGAACTTCCAGGAAGGTTTTCTTTACAAAATTTGAATCCCGGTGTGAGGTGTGCCCCTTTTTTCTTGTCTTTTTCTTTTTTCTTCTGCCTTCTAGAATGTAGACATAATGAAGCATCAGCAGCCATCCTGGACTGTGAGATGGCTTTGAAGAGGAAAGCCAGGTGCCGAATGAAGAGGCTGAAAGACAGGGGTGTGGGCCCCTCATGGCAGAGGGAGCAGCCCTACATGTACTACCTACCTCTACATTTTTTTATATGTGAGAGTAATAAATTTGTCTAAGTTAAAGTTATTGGGCCTTTTAGTTGTATAAAAACAAATCGAATCCTAAATGATATTAATATTAGTAGAAAAGTCATCTCAAACTGTGCCAGCACATTTTTGCCCATGTTCGTCCATCTGCTAGATGCAGGGGCGGCAAACTCATTCTCACCGGGGGCCACACCAGCCTTGAGGTTGTCTTCTAAGGGCCAAATGTAATTTCGACTCTTTAACAGTTAAGGAGTAGTTACATTTATACAGTCCTAAAATTATTTCAGACCTTGGAAGGCAACCACGAGGCTGATGTGGACCCGGTGAAAATGAGTTTGACACCCCTGTGCTAGAGTGAACAGCATAATTTGAAAAAAATGTACATAACTATTTATTGTGGTCAGCAGGGTTAAGGAACTTGCTAAAGTCACCCAGCTAATAAGTGACCGAGCTGGTATGCTAATTCATTCAGCCTATACTTTTACTTGATCTTGCTTTCCCTAGAAGGGGAGCATGAGTTAATAACTACAGCTCTGCAGCATTTGCAGTATTTAACCAGCAATATATATTTTTAAAAATCCTCACCTGAAGATATATTTTTAAATTGATTTTAGAGAGAGAGGAAAGGAGAGAGAGAGAAACGTTGATCAGCTGCCTCCTGTATGTACCCCGACTGGGGATCAAACCCGTAACCTAGGTATGTGCCCTGACCAGAGATCGAACCTGCAACTTTTTGATTGCTGGTGTCACTCCAACCAACTGAGTCACCCAGCCTGGGCTCTTTAGCAGTATTTTATGTTTAATTCTCAGCAGGCTCTGCAGCAGTCAGGTTTGGCCTGAATCCATCCCAAACCCAACGAGCCTGGGAGAGATTTACTTACTCCAAAGATAAATTTCCTTCTGGGATTTACTGGCCTTTGTGAGTAAGGCTTCTGTGTATCTCTCCCTCACCCAGTCCCCCACCTATGATGCCCCCAATAAAGAGTAATAGACTCTGTAACAGGAGGGAAGGACAGCTCAAGTTTCCACAGAAAGTTACCGTTGCTTAGAGGATTTTAGTCACAGGTGGTTCCAAGGACAAGATATACAGGCCTCCTGCAACAATACTTTCAAAGCAGCCAGTTACCATATTGATAATGTAGCATGAGAGCACCCAATCACTGGCATGGATAATCAGGGAGACCAGACATGTCAACCCATCAAAACTAAGGAGAAGGGAGAGGGAAGCCTTTTCATTTATTTAGGCCATTCTGGTTCATTGAGTGTGAGCGGGTGACAATAAAAGTTACTAAGGAGAATTTTCATTCCTGCCCTTGAAATACCAATTAAGTGACAAGCTGTCTGCTTCTCTCCACACACCAAGCAGAGTCTGTTATCCCCATGGGGGCCCGCAGCAGAGCTGTGAGGACAGTGTGAGGCCCTGGAGCGAGGCGATTCCCTCCCTGGCCCACAAGGGCCCCCAGAGCACGCACACCTAGTGCTGGCGCCCTGCCCTGATAGCACGGTCGGCTTCCTGAAGGTCTGTTGCTCAGAGAGCTGAACAAGTCTCTGAGTGCCCGTAATACTGCCCCAATTAGTGCTTTTCAGCATTACACCATAAGACAGTGGTTGACATGAGAATAAAGCCCAGTCTTAGAAATACATATTAAATAATGATATAATCCACATAAAGTTTGGTCCTTTGTGGTTTGTCTTAGCATTATCACACTTAAATGAAGAAAAATTGGGTTCTGCTATATGTAACACACACACAAAAATAACCCCAAATAATAATGGCTTATACAATACTTAAAAGTTTCTTTCTCTCTCATTTAAAAGAAGTCTAGAGTCAGACAACATCACAGTCATTGGGGACCCAGCTTTTATCTTTCTGCCCCATCTTCGTAATAAGTAGCCTTAATCCTCAAGGTCACCTTAAGGTTCAAAGTGGCTCCTGGGGCTTCTGCAATCACATACAAGTCATAATGTTCAAGAATGAGAAAAGGCAGAAAGGAGTTCACCACCAGCTATCTCTTTTCCACTTAGTCTTTCAAGGAGCCCCATTTGAAAACTCCTAGGACTTCTGATCAGATGGTGGCATAGGCAGACATGGCTTGCCTCTTTGCATAATGGCATCAAAATTACAACTAAAATATACAACAACCATCACTCAGAACTCTCAGAAATTGAGTTAATGGAAGTCTGACAACTGTGGAATTAAAGAAAACACATCCATCCAGACTAGTAGGAGGGGTGAAGAGGCAGAAAGGTCTGGTCCCACACCCATGTGTGGTGGATAAATATTTGGAGGGATAGCTCAGGAGTGAGGAATCCTAGCCCCACACCAGGCCCCCTACACCAAGGTTCCAGTGCCAGGAAGATAAGTCCCTATAAGTTCTGGCTACAAAACCCAGTGGGGGCTGTGTTGGTGGAAGAAACTTCTGAAGTCCCAAGCAGTTCCTCTTAAAGAAACCACACATGGATGCCCCTACTCAGACTCACTTCCTCTGAGCACCAGCACTAGGATAGCAGCTTGAAAGGCACCAGTGGTATACAGGGAGGAACTGAAGTGTCTGGTTTCAGGGCAAGCCAAGGCCATTTCCCTTTTCTCTAAACCATCCCCCCAGAGAGCCAGCAAACTGGAGCCACATCAGACTCCATCAACCTGGCTAACACTGCTTGACCTGCCTTGGAGGTCTCCAGAGACTCTGCCCCACTCATCTTAGGGGCCCACCCAAGCTGCTTTTCCATATGAATGTCTGGTTATGGCTCATGCTTCACAACTTCCTAACTTCTCTCAAACAAGCAGCAGCGGGCCTCTGTGAGCCCTAGGCCTGGCACTAGCAGTAGCCAGCCTAGATTCACAGTTTGGCTTCACTTGGCAATCTCCAAGCCCAGCACAAGCAACAGCCATCTCAGAATGCTTTGTAACTCAGGCAGAGGGGCCCTGGGCATAATACCCGTGGAGGCTGACCATCTGGGAAACCCACCCAGGGGACAGCTACAGACCACATCGGATCACCTCCATCCTGCCCCTGCAGCTGACCATCCATGGAGGGCAGAGGTTGATGGTAAGTGATCACAGCCAGTCCTTGCAGCTCACTGGCCTGGATAAATCCTTCCCATTGACCTAGCAACAGCAACCAAGGCTCAACGACAAGAAGAGCCTTGTACCCAGCCTTGACAAAGGGCACACCTCAAGTACCCAGTTTGGGTGATAGGTGAGGCTGTGCCACTGAACCCTACAGGACACCTACATTAGGCTACACTACCAAGACACAGAGTCAAAGCAGCTTTACCTAATACATAGAAACAAACACAGGGAAACTGCCAAAATAAGAAGACAAAGAAACATGGCAGAAATGAAAGAACAAATCAAAACTCTAGAAAAAGAGCTAAGCAAAATGGAGATAAGCAATCTATCAGATGCAGAGTTCAAAACACTGGTTACAAGGATGCTCAAGGAACTTAAAGAGGACCTCAACAGCATAAAAAAGATCTAGTTAGAAATGAAGGATACACTAACTGAAATAAAGAACAATCTACAGGGAAACAACAGTAGGGTGGATGAAACCAAGAATCAAATCAAAGATATGGAACATAAGAACCAAAAAACAACCAATCAGAACAATAAGAAGAAAAAAAGAACTCTGCCAAAATGAGGATTGTATAAGCAGCTGCTGGGATAACTTTAAGAGGTCCAATGTTTGCATCATAAAGGTGCCAGAAGGAGAAGAGAAAGAGTAAGATATTAGAAATCTATTTGAAAAAATAATGATAGAAAGCTTCCCTAATTTGATGAAGGAAATAGACATGCAAGTCCAGGAAACACAGAGAATCCCAAACAAGATGACTGCAAAGGCCCACTCCAAGACACATCACAATTAAAATGCCAAAGGTTAAAGATAAAGAGAGAATCTTAAAAGCAGCAAGAGAAAAGAAGTTAGTTACCTACAGGGGGGTTCCCATGAAACTGTCAGCTGATCTCTTTAAAGAAACTTTGCAGGTTAGAAGAGACTGGCAAGAAATATTTCAAGTCATGAAAAGTAGGGACCTACAGCCAAGATTGCTTTACCCAGCAAAGATATTTAGATAAAGAGCTTCCCAGGCAACGAAAAATTAAAGGAATTCACCATCAACAAATCATTATTACATGAAATGTTAAAGGGACTTATTTAAGAAAAAGAAGTTCAAAACTATGAATAATAAAATGACAAAAAATACAAATCTATCAACAATTGAATCTAAAAAAATCAAAGTAAGCAAACAAGAAGAACAGAGACAGAATCATGGATACAGAGAGTGTTTTGATGTTTGCCAGATGGGAAGGGAGTCTGGGGGATGGGTGAAGAGGTGAGGGGATTAAGAAGTAAAAACAGGTAGTTACAGAATAGTCATGGGGATGTAAATTACAGTATAGGAAATGGAGTACCGAAAGAACTTATATGTATGACCCATGGACATGAACAATAGTATGGGGACTGCCTGAGGGAATGGGGGGCTCTGGGTGGAGGGGGGCAAAGGAGGAAAAATCAGGACAACTGTAATAGCATAATCAATAAAATAGAATTTAAAAAAATAAAAAGAAAACTCGTGTTAACATTCAGTGAGCCAGAACTTAATCACATGGCCAAACTTAGCTATAAAAGAGGCCGGGAAATACAGTCTTTGAACTGGGCACATTTCCACTCCCTCTTCTCAGTGATATAGGCCAACAGTTCTCAACCTTTTTGGTCTTGGAAACTTGTATAACCTTACAATTTATTGAGGAACCCAAAGAGCTATTGTTTATGTGGGTAATATCTCTTAGTACTTACCATATTAGGGATTAGAACCAAATAAAATATGCATTCATTGCACTTTAAATATCTTGTAATTTTGTCAACTATACCTCAATAAAACTGGAAAAAACAGCTCCAAGATCTCCAAAAACTTTAAAAATAAAATTATAACTAAAAAAATTTACATGTTATATGACATATATTTTCCAATGCAAAAATAAAAAAGTGAAAGGTGTTATACATTTTTGCAAAATTCTTTAATATTTGACTTAACAGAACACAGCCAGATTCTCATATTTTCCTCTGCATTTACTCTTGCAATATGTTGTTTTGGTTGAATTATAGAAAGAGAATCTAGCTTTATATACATATGTAATTGGAAAATATAGAGCAATTTTAAAAGCTCTTCAGGTAGTTGTGGAAATATTCTTTGATGTTATACCAAAAATCATAAGGTAGTTTCTTAAGGGCTAGTTGCAATGCGATATCTGAAATCGTATCAATGAATACTTTGTGCTCTCTTACATTAAAATCCATTAGTTTATCTTACATGATGAATAGATTTTTTACCTGAGCATAATTTTGTAATATTACATAGTGGTCATGCAGAAAATATTGGTTCACCAAGTTATGCAGACCTTTCAAATGTTGACATATTTCATTATATAAAACTTTTTAAATCGTATCTTTTAATATCACAACTGATCTCAAAAGAAAAGTCCATTTTGGGGGATGTTGTCAAGTTTATGATGACAAATAGAAGTTCTCAAGAATTTTAATTTTCCCTTGAAAGGTTGAATGTTATCATTGGCAACAAATACTGTGGGTTATTTAGCTGGGAGTGACAGGCTGATTTTGTTCAGTTTTCAGAAAATGTTTGCCCAATACATAAGCCTCACTCACCACGGTGCGTCCTGCCACAGGCCTTCAGGGACCACAGTGTAAGCTGGGAAGTCAGGGACCAGAAAGGTGACCCCAAGAGTGAGTCCCTAGTGGCCTTCCTGGGGCACAAATGAGGTGCAGACACACTCTAAACCTGCCTTTCATTTCGAGCTTTGTAGACAGAGCTTTTTGTTTTCCCTTTGCGATCTATTTTCCTTCTGGAAAATTCCAAGCATGTTTTTGTGGCTCCTGTTCTGGCCGATGAGGGATCAGACTAGGCCCAGCGGCCCAGAAGGGGGAGCCCCAACCAGCCCGACAGCAGGAGGAGCCAGAAGGACATGGACAAAGCCAAAGGGGGTGGCACTGAGGGTGGGGGAAAGTGGTGGTGGGAAAATGGAGACAACTGTATTTGAATATTAACTTTAAAAAATGATTTAAGAAAAAGAAAAAAGAAAGAGGCCTGGTTCCCTCTCACACCCACGTGGAGCGGGAAGCATACGAAAGTAATAATCCTGTAGCTCCCCTGACGAGGAATCAGTTTTCTCAGGTTCTCTCGGTTTCACCTCTGAAGGTTCAAAGGGGTGACTTCTGGTGAGCGAATTGCTATTTGTTGTGAACTGTTTTCCAGGTGTGGAGGTGGAGCTTGGGCTGAGAGAAACTATCAAAGAACTGCATGGAATCTGGCCCGTGACTCTGCTGCGTGCTGCTGTTCCATTCACATCACTGATGCCCGTTGGCGCTCACCCAGCATCGGCCGGTAGCCACCCTGTGGTCTCCCCAGGACCTCACGTGTGTGTGCCCATGAAGAGTGCTGTTCCTGTGGCAGTGTAGTTGTCTGCATGGACGCCTGTGTGTGTCTTATGTACCTATCTGTTGCACATGTAAGCAGCAAAGCAATGAAAATTGTTTGCTCTAGGACCAAGAAGATGGTGTTAACAGTAAAAGTACATGGAGCAAGATCATTTCCTGCTTCCTCCATTCTAAAAATAATTTTATGAACTTGTAATGAATAAACACGGTTAAAAATTTTCTTAGCATGGAGTAAAGTGAAAAATAAGTCTCCTAACCTCTGCCCTGGAAGTGATTATTACCAGTTCTTATGTATTCTTTAAGAGAGATTCTGCATGTTAAAAAAGAATACACACATACATCCCCCTTTTAAAAATGTGTTCTTTTAAATGAATGAATGGGAGGGTTAAACGGGAGAGTCTCTGTCTTCTTCCTTCAGCCCCATTTTCAGCCCCTTGTGTGTTCCCGCGGACTCCAGCGCACATACCGGTGTCTGTGATTTACACGCGCAGGTTTTATGCTGGACGACAAGCTCTTTGTTAATGAGCAAACTTCTGGAACCTAGGAAACGGATTTCCTTCCCGGTTCATCTGGTTGTTAATCTTCCTAAAAGCCGAAGACAAATAAAATCCGCGTATCGGAGTGCTCTGTGGTGTCCCAGAGGCCGGTGAGAGTCATTTCTGTGGACTCGTCCTCACTCTGATTTGTCATCAATTCTGGAGAGCAGTCCAGCAAAGATGTATTTAGTACAGCTCTCTGCTGACTTTATAAGCAACTGCTGACTGCTGGGGGCATAAAACTCTTGATGATTTACAAGTAGTGCGTGGGCAAGAAATCCGTAAATCACATTCTAGACTGAGGGCGCGTCGGGGAACACTCGTTCACTTCAGAGGGCGAGTTGCAAGGTGTGCAGAAAGTACATTCATTTTTGATTTGAGGAGAATTGCGAACTCATTGGTAAGAGGCCCACAGTCAATGACCTCTGAAAGTTAAATTGTACCAGGTAATACTTTAATATAAAGCAAGAAGCTTTGCCCTTTATTTCTTAAGGTGGAGACTCAAGTTCCCAATTTAGAAATGTTCAAAGGAGTTTTTGTAGTCTCCGAAGGAAAAAACTTTTTTTTTCCTAAAAAGTTTTAGTGACCAAGCCAAAAATGTTAAAGGTTGTCAGCGTTTTCTGATACTTTTGAAACTAATCTGCAACAGATATTTCTCAACTGAACACTCACTTAAAGATCTTTTACTTTTCATGTGCAATTTTTTCTAGGCCCGTGTTTAGAAAAAAATCTCTAATAGTATATTAAAAGTAGAAAAAAATAAGTTTCGAATTCCAAAGCATACCAAGAGTTTCAGAGAATCAAAAAAGAAGCAGATATAGAGTGAAAAATCTTGAAAAACATTTTTGTTTGGAAAGTGAAACTTAATAAATATAAATCTGCTCCCATGAGTAGTGTGCCACTTACCTGCCTCCCGAACTCCAGCTGGAAACTTAGGATGCATTTAGCAAAAAGTTAATCTCATTTGGATCCCAATTCAAACAAAGCAGAGATAAAAATAAAACAAAAAATAGAACATTGGGGAAAGTTAAACCGTGATTAGATATTTAATGACATTAAGAATTATACACTTTTAAGGTGCAGTAATGGTGGTATATATATTTTTAGCCTTTATCTTTTGAAAGTACACAGTGAAATATCTAAGATGAAATGACTTGATGATTTGGACTTGCTTTTTGAAACTCCGGTGGGGGCAGTGTGGGTGGGGCACAAATGAAACAAGGATGGCCATGAGTTGAGGTTCGGTGATGGCTCCACAGGGTTTCATTCACTATTCTTTCTACTCCTGTCTTTACTTAAAAATTTTCATCGTGTCGAAGCAATGGAACAGCTAAGTGGAGTCACAGTGGTTCTCAGCTATTTGTAAAGTTCTTCTCTTCTTCATTCCACATTTGTTATTCAACAGGAACCGAGAGCGCAGGCTGTGTAAAGGGCTCTGGATGAGGTCTCCCGTGACTGCGGAGTGTGGGAGCTGCATGCAGCACTCTGGTTACCCCAGGACGGACGGGCACACTGGTGAGCACGAGGCCACAGTTGCCCCCATGAGTTGTGCAGGGACCTCTCTTCTCCCATCTGGTAAGAAGGCATGTACCCCACAGTCAGTGTGAGTAGTTTCTGTTTGGAGGAGAAACACTAGCTGCCCAGGGGTGTGGGGCTTCATGGCAACCCTACTCCATTGATCTAACAGTAAACGCGACCTTGGAGGAGGAGGAGGCCCAGAGGTCAGAAGCTGAAAACAGACACCACAGCCAGCTCTTCACAAACAAGAGGCTTTATTTTTAAACTGTATTCCACCCCCAAAAAAGTAGGGGGAGCATTTGAAGCCCTGGCTCTGTAGCGTAGAGCCCCTGGGTGCGTTTGAAATTTAGGGCCTGGCTCAGTGGAGCAAAAGAGAAGGTGACCGCAGTCTCCGGGAAGCTGTCCGCCCTGAAAGACACTGCCCGGAACTCTGCTCTCGCGAGTGAGTGCGGGCCCAGCTGCACAGGAGCTGGGCCCCTCCGTCAGTGGAGAGGGAGAAAGAAGCCCCAAGAGCTTTGTGAAAGCTTCTTCCTCCTGGTGTCTGGGCCTCACTTCCCAGGCCTGGACGACCCTTCCCTATCCCATCAAGGCTGTCAGCTGTCTTCAGTCTTTTCAACCAAAAGGAGCCCGAAGGGGTTCCCGGGAGACGTTTCCAGATAGCCTCAGGTTCTCAAGAGACCTGTCTCTGTGGATTAACAAAATCTTCTAGCTTTATTTTGAGTCCCATGTAGCGCACTAGAACGTGCCTGCCCGCACAGCCCTGTGATGACTAAGGGGGAGGAGAGGGACGTCTCTTGGTTTTCTGGTCACTTAGATCTGAGCTTTGCCAGCAAGGTCAGCATTACACCCTATGTGCCTCTGGGTCTCACCCTAACAGTGAGTGTTCAGAATCGGGTCACAGGTATTATTAAAACATTAGAATGGCTCCCCAGTTGCTCTGCAAACATGTACCAAAGTGTCTGACGAGGCTGATGGCCCCAGGGGCTCTGGCCTGGACACTGAGCCTTTGAGCACAGCAGCAAAGGTAGGCTACCTCCTGCACCAATTATCTCAGGGTGGATAGCACGGCCAGCCAGACCAGCTCCAATTCACAATCCCAGTCACAGTTCATCCCAGTAAGATGCTGAGAGAGTATAATGGAGTACCTTGGCCAGTGTGTTTTAATAACATTAAAACCTGGGCCTGCGTGGAACCAGGGAGATGGGCGTGACTGGCCTGTGGTGCGGTGTGTGGGGTGGGGCACTTCCTGCTCCTGCAAGAGCAGCTTGGAGTGGCTTCAGCGTGGCGGGGCTATGCCTGCCTGGAGCAAGTATGGCAGCCAAGAAAGGCAGAAAATACAGGAGTGCTGGCAGGTGTAGCTGATGGTGGGAGGAGTCAGAAATGGGGTTACGGAGGCAGGCCACAAGGTGGGACAGAGGCAATGTGGGGCAATGCCAGGCCGTGCAGGTAAAGGGGCGGTGAAAGGACTTTCACTGATAGACCATGAGGAGATGCCACATGGTTTTGGATTAAGAACTGGAGATCCTGGCGACACAGCTGATGGTGCTGGGAACCTCAGAGGACCTGCCCAGCAGAGCACGGGTTACTGGGAGGAACCAGGAGAAGGGAGCCGCAGACTGCTGTTTTTTTTTTCTTCTGGGAGGCGGTACTTCAGACTGGCATGTTCTCAGATTGGCCTGGCTGAGAAAGTAAGGGGTGAGCAGGACTCTGTGTGTCTGTGGGTGTATCGTTGTTTCTAAAGGGAGTGAGATTTAACAGCAGAATTCCACCATTATTCTAAACCCATATAACTTTTAATTAAATAGTTCCTTTCCTTTTTCCAAATTCTGGCATTGAGAGCCACAGTTCTTAATACAGTGGGAGGCATAAGGAACCAGAGAGTAAAAAAAGACACCCCCCCCCCGAGGGGGTTCTGTAACAAAAGGGAGAGAGAGGGAGGGAGAGAAAGAGGGAGGGAGAGGGAAGATGGCAAATGTCCAGACAACAAACCAGAAACTCTGCCAAGAATGTGTCCTCACTGGTCAAAGAGACCAAGCAAAGGCCTAGTGTCAGAGTTCAGGGATGACTCAGTGGGCTTCCTGTCGTGCTGGCCCCTGCCACCCCAAAATAAGGACAGAGAGCAGTGTGGGATTGTCCTGACGCAAGAGAGCGGATGGGTGCAGTTTGCTGGGCACTGAAAGGCAGGTCTTAGTGAGGGCTGTAGCAGCAGTGACATATTAACCATTCACACGACCTGCAAGCCACCTCCTAATACTGTCTCCCACTCAGGGGATTTGCCAGGTGTCTCCCTCCTTCTCTTTGTGTAGGTATCGGCTCTTCCGTTCCCGGGACAGTCCTCAGAGCCGAGCACACTAGGTGCCTGGCTATGCACGTAAGCTGTGCTCCCTGGGGTTATGCATTGCAAGGGCCAAACTGCTGTGACTCTCCTGACTCGTTCAAATGCCCCTATAGCCCCAGGACCCCTCACTGGTGTCAGAGAATAATCGATCGGTATCTGTCGCCCACACTAGACCAGAAGCTCTGCAAGGACAGAGCTGTATCTGCTCTTCTGTTGCCTTGGTTTTTCACCGCTCCATCCCCACTTGATGCCCTGGTCCTGACACAGAGTAGATGCTCAATCAATAAGTATTAGCTGAATGAACAAATCCCCATCTTCTGACCCTCTGACTGTGGCAGGCTCGCCTCCCACCTTGAGCTCCAGAAGCTGTTAGCTCTGACTGCGCTGTCTTCAAAAGCATCAGTTGCCTCTATGGTTAGCACTTTTTCACTGTCTTAGAACGGGGGCAGTTCGTTGCCACTGCCTGCAGCTAAAAACTCCCCCGGGCACTTCCTTGTGTGTGGGACCCCTGGCATCACGCAGACAGATTGGCTGTCCTGTCCTCCCAGCTTTCACATGGAGACACCCTTTCCTAACATCATTTCCAACTTGAGTATCCCTTTATGCCAAACCCAAGCCCAGGGATATAAAGCTGTAGGGTGGGTGAGGATGAGGAGGGAAAGGTGTGAGGGAGGTGGGCGTGCAGGGCTCCACGTGTCCTGCTGGTGCCATGCCACTGGCAGTGCTCGACCGTGTGCCTGTCACCCAACTTCCTGCCCAGAGCCAATGGCCCCCGGCTAGGAATCCAGCACTTCATGAATATGTTGAGTATGAAACTAGTTTCTGTGAACTGAATTCTATTTTTCCATCTCACTACTTCCACCGTCAAACATGAATTCTTGTGTGAAAAGATTTTGTTCCTGAGGTATAATACAAATCACAGTAATATACCAAGCATACATTAATCATATCCTTGGAAAACTAGATGTTGCTGATAAAAATTAATAGAAGTCACTGCATATACAAACGTGGTACCAAACCTTTAAAAAATTGCTAAACCCTGTCTTGCTTTGGGGAAGCCTCCCTTGGAAGCCTCCCTTGGAAGCCTTGTGTGACCTTGCCTTTGTAACCTGCGGAGACTATTTTCCTTTAAATCCTGTGTCTTCCAAAGTCTGTAAGTCTGTTGTGGATGTGTGTTGTACAGTCCAGATTCAGGGAAATGAAGGGCACCAAGGTTTCTTGTTTGTTTGTCTTTTAATAAAGAAAGTGAGCTTGTCTTGGCCACAGAGGTTGTTTCTGTGATTCATGGTTCCCAGGTGTTGACATGGGAGGTCTGTTCTGTCTGACTCAACAGGACTCTTCTACGGGCACTTGCAGAGGCCCCAGGCTTGTGTGGGCCGCTGGGCCCAGGCAGTTTGCACCCAGCCCAGACATCAGCCCGGGGTGGACACCTCAAGCTTCAGCCTCACTGACAAGAACATCAGCAGTCAAGTCACTGTCACCTAATAATAACTTAAGGGTTTGATGACATCATTGTCCTATTATTATTTATTTTGTATGGCTTAGCCACCTAACATTCCAACAGGAGCTATTCTTGATTTTACTTTGTTGCATTTATTTATTTGCTTGGTTGTTGGTCTGTTTATGCAGCCTTTATGATACTCAGAGTCCTCAGGTGCCACATGTCGGCAGCCAAGTTGTTTGAGATATGCAAATCTACTTTGAGAACTGAGAATGGGCACTGGGAGAGCTGCAGTGGAACCTGTTTTCTCTTCCCTGCTTCCTCCCCACCCCCCTCTCCCCACTATGGAAACTTCCAAAGTCACAGCAGTAGTGATTTTGCCCTTGGCTGCTGGAGTTAAAATTGTGACAGCAGTACCTTCCTGGAGAAACGGAGTGGGTGATGGATAGATGGATGAGATTCCTGTTTCTGAACACAGCGGGGCATTTCTAGCTGGATCAGAAGGTAATTTCTTCAGCCCAGCCTAATTTTTACCAGTTTGTGCATTTTCCCTCCCACCTCCCCTTGAATGGGCATCTCCCAGGCCTCCTGGGCTGCTCTGCTGTCTCACTTCTGAAGGTTGTGCATAGAGCCCTTCAGGTGTCAGCAACAATGACTTCAATGCCATTCCCTCGGCACTGCAGTCTCTAGCAAGGGAGGGAGAATACTTCCTCATAGGGCGGAGGAGAGAAGCAGGTAGGGTCCCCATCTCCCCGCTGTGTCTCTTCTAGCTGCTCAGCGTCAGGGCTGGACCTGAAATGTGAGCAGAAAACACAGACGCATTACAGCCCACAGCACTGCTCCCAGAACCTACACCCCCCACCTGGCAGTAGACTGCACAGAGGTTTGCATTCACCCGCCACCTTCCTCGTAGACCAAACATAGCCACAGACACTATGACTGTGACAGCAGGAAGGGGAGAATCACCAGCATACACACCGTACCTGTCATTTCCACCATCCACGAAGGAAGGGTAGTCCTGGTCGGCAACAAAGGCAGCATTCTCTGCAGGGTAGATGGTGTGGTACTGGGGAGGGCTTGGCGTGGCAGCAGCCACCACTCCAGACGGTGTGAAACAACAGGGGTTCACCACTGGCTGCAGGTAGGTGGTGTTCATCCCAATGGGCTCTTGAGAGCCGTAAGGGGGAGGGATATACTGCACCACAGTAGCCCCGTGGAAGGTGATGGGTTGGTTGATACCAGTGAAAACAAACGATTGTCCGCCCGCCGTCAGCTCCGAGTCGAGGACCCTTTCCTCACTTTCTTTGCACGACTGACAGGTAAGCATTTTGAACTTGCACACAGCAATCAGGATGAATGTCACCCCAACCGACAGCAGAATGGGCCCAAGGAGCTGGGTCCATTCAAAGTGGGAGACCCCTTGGTATTTGATCCAGCCCATGATGGTGAACGTGATCCCCACCAGTCCCAGGAAGATGCCTGAGAAGAGTAAGGTGGTCCCCGCCTTGTCATCATCGGACACCTGGATGTCCGCGGTACTGGGTGTGTAAGGAGTGACCGAAAACACGTTCAGAGGGAAGTCCTCCAAGTGGCTGCTGCCCTGCTCCATCGTCCTCACGCGATCACTGGCTTCTTAGGAGGAAAAGGGATTATGAGAGCTCCCGAGAGCAGAGCAAAGCAATCACAGGCTGGGATTAGTTATGGAAGAACTTTGGGCTGCTGTGGTTAACAGAGTGGAACAGGAAGAGGCCTGAACTTTGTTTAGAAGAATAAAGGTCTGACAAATGAAGCCTAAAGCTTTCTCATGGGTTGTCCACAATTGAAGTTCTTTGTTTTGCAATTCAATGACAAGCTCCCTCTCTCATTCATGTCCATTCATTCATTCACTCACTCATTCAAAATGTTGTTAAGCTGCCTTATGTGCTAGGAGGTGCTTTTCTATAAACCTAAGGCACTGTTCAAGGTCCTGTTTGCATCTTACCAAAACCAGGTGCATAGAAATGGCAGAGCAACCTCCAGAGCCTCTGGCCGTGCAGGGGTCCTTGACGAATGACCACCTTCTCAGACACCTAACCCAATTTCCCTGCCAGGCCAGCTCATTAGAAATAGGCAGGATTGACCATGTGTATGTCTTCCCACTTCCTGAGTGCCTTTTGCTTTCAGCATTTGAGGAATAATTCCAGGTACAGGAGAGGAGAGATACCACAAGAAACCTTCCCATGCACCACACCGTTGGCAGAGGTTTGAGTATCATACATGACTTAGTATCTTGGGGACACATGCTTCAGACTCTCCCTCTGAGAGTCCCTGGTCTCCAAGGTGAAGTAAACAGGTGCATTTTCAAGCCTTCTGTGTTTTGTAGTCAAACCCAAGCTGATTAGAGAAGGAAGCTCCATCTTTTTTTTTTAAGATGTTAATTTTTAGACCGAGGGAGGGAGGAAGAGAGGGAGAGAAACATCAATGTGTGGTTGCCCCTCATGCACTCCCTATTGGGGACCTGGCATGCAACCCAGGCCTGCACCCTGACTGGGAATTGAATCTGCGACCCTTTGGTTCACAGGCCAGTGCTCAGTCCACTGAGCCACACCAGCCAGGGCAGAAAGCTTCATCTTCAATGACATTATCTGTCATTCATTACTACAGAACCTCTTCAAAGTAATCCCATGAATTTCCTCCTGTGCAGAATAGTAGCTATAGCCCTCTTCCTTTCCTAGACAGATCTTACGCAAACAGATGTCTCTGGTCAGTAGTTGAATATTGTATCAGCTCTTTTTATGCAACATTGAGCAGGAGGAAAAGAGCTGCTCTCTTGCCCTAAGTCAGGGCTTCCTGTACTTCCCTGATGATAAAAATCATCCAGGCCACTTTTTTAAAAGGCAAAATCTGAGCTTCCAATTGAGAAAACCAGAACCAAAATTTTCCAAGGGAGAAAAAGTGTCCCAGGTATCTCTTGAAATTGGGAATCTTTGGAAACCCTACTCTAAATTAATCCCAATGCTCCTGGGAGACCAGGGAACTTTTTTTCTCCACAAAGAAATGCCTCTTACTGCTGTAGGACAAAGCACATAATCTCCGACTTCACTGCCAACCAGATGGGAAGCCAAGCAGAGGACCTGCTCAGGTATCTCCCCAGATGTGTCCTTGACCACCAAGGACGGAGTGTGTTTCAGTCAGAGTGGGTTACCCCATTTCAGTCTATTGCTCCAGCAAGTCACTAAACTGACCCAGATACAAAAGGAAGGAAATTCAATTCCTCCCCTCTGTGGGAAGAATGTCAAGGTCACTGTGCAGAAGAACATGTGGGATAGGAGATATTATTGCTGCTCCCTAGAAAATACAATCTTCCATGGAGGCATTTTGACTTGTCACTCTTTGGTCCGTAATTCTGCTTGAGTTTTTTTTCCACTGGACATCCAAAGGAGCCCCAAGGTTTTAGATCAACCGCGCTGTGTCCTCCTTCACTCGTGGCTGGTTGGAGAAATTCTTACTCACTAGCAAGTTCCTGATGGGACCCATGGGGCAACACTCTGTCATAGTCATCAGTCACATCAAGTTCGAGTTTTCCCAAGTTTCTTGTATACTTTCAGACTTACACACCAAAGCTCCTGTTTAAACCACCCATCCACATTCCCAGTTAAAAATTGTAATTTTGAAATGATTACAGTTCAGAGAGATGAATGAAAAGTGACACTAAAACCACAAAAACAGAGTTTTCTCAGCTTATCGGAGAACTCGGGAAATGAAACTAGCATGGCCAGATGTTTGTTAACAAAAGAGTTGACTGAACATGTCGTGGTGGGAAGTAAATTGCTTTGTGGAAGTCGTGTGTGTGTGTGTGTGTGTGTGTGTGTGTGTGTGTGATCAAATGACTTTAAAAAAGGTTTGGTAAAGTGACAAATTCATCTTTCAAAAATCTAGCTGCACAGACCATGCTCCTGCAGGATAATCTATTTCCACAGCAGTGTGGGCCGTATTCACTTGATTTGACCACAGATGAAATACCACTGTGTCTCTAGTAACAAAAAAAGTAGCAAATATTTCAACCACATAAAGACATAAGTACATAAAAAGAAAAATAAAACAAAGCCATGAGCTTGGACAACATATAAAAACAGCCATCTGGTAATTTTGTTTTCAACTATGTAGCTCAAAACCCTTCGAGATTTCCAAAATTCAAAAAGAATTTCTTCCCATACATTTAGATGGAAATGACACTGGCTTCCCTTATCCCTAGCACACTGTAGGCGGGGGAGGCTCAGTCCAGGGGGCTGGGGGAGAAGAACAAAGAAGCAGGAAGGGGGCTAGATGCTCTGCTGCATGGCAGAACCCTGGCACCGGCCGCCACCACTGAAAATCAACAGAAGCAGGAGTGGTCTGAAGGGAATGATGGGGTCAAGGAAACTGGTCCTTGGATTCGCCTCTGAACCCAATTACCGTAAGAGGGAAACAGAATCAGAGCACATAGCTCCTGACTCAGCTTGGACACCCAGGAGCTGGACTGGTCCTGGTGACAGTTGTTTCCTCCGTGACATGGCTGGTCACTAGGGCTAAAGCAGCAAAAGCAGGCAGCTGTCATGGAGAGAGGTGACTAGGGTCCGAAGGCCATGCCCTGTCCAGCTCTGTACCATCAGAGGGCCAAGGTCGCAGACTTGCAGGGAGCATGAGCAAGGCCACATATGCTACTCAGCTGCACCCCTACAGATGTGTGGCAAGAGGATCGATGCATATTGTAAGGGCCCTGGATGGGACAGAAGTGGAACCTCAACCCTGAGAGACGAACCTGAACTTCAAAGACTGTTGGATGTCTCTTAGTCAGTCAGAGGGAAGTATCTGGGGAAAATCTCAACAGTAGGGACCACACACTGCTAACCTGTTCCATTTACTTGAATTGTGTCTGACTGTGGTGGTCACCTTTTCCAATAAAAAGACACAAGGTTTGAACCATAACTACACTATCATAGCCATAGTACAGTCATCAGGAAAGCCCAAACTGTCCCCAGGCATTTCACTTTGTTACAAAAATCACAAGAATACTGGCGGAGGCGGGGAGGTGTGCAGGAATCCTTGCTGCGATGACCCTGCACATCTGTCTCAGCCACTTGTTTGAGCTTCCCCGCACCCCGGTGCGGGACAGGGCCTCAGCTCCACAGATGATTAATCTCTGCAACAGGAAAGGATGTTATGTGACCGAGTAGCAGTGCAGGAGGACAATCTGTTTTGCTAAACTGTTTTTGAACTGCTCTTCCATGAAGGGCACACGCTAGCTGACAGGTGATCTGTCTGTGTTGAGCCAGCCTGTCTGCTTCAACCTGGCCGCCGGGCCGGCGGTTCTCAAGGTGTTCTCTCAGACAGCCTTTAGATTTGTTTCTTTCTTTCTTTTACTTTTTTAAATGAACTGAATGTTACCTTGATGGAGTTGGAATTTAGGTTATACTCACTAACATTTTCAGCAAACAACAAGGTGAGCCTCTCAGGGGCCCAGCTGGAGGGGCTGGGTCTGCCTGGGCGGTAGCCCCCTTCCAAACTTGAGAATTTATGTGCTTGTGTGTTTGATTTCTATTGTGGTGTAACTGTGAACAGAGGCTACGACGAGCCTCATTCAGTAGCTCACAGTTCCATAGACCAGACGTCTGTCTTAGCCAGAGGTTCTGGGGAAGACTCCGTTCCTAAGCTCGTTCCGACGGTTGGCAAAGCCAGCCCTGTGCACACCCCAGATGAAGAGCCCCTTTTCTTGGCAGAGGTCACTTCTGCTTCCAACTGTCACCCACTTTCCTCCTCCTGTGGCCCTCCCCATCGTCAAAACGGCTACGGAGCAGTTCTCCAAATTCAGGTCGCCTTGACTTCCCATTCTGGCTTCTCCCTCTGCCTTGTTTTTCTGCTGGAACAGCCACAGAAACAGCTATGCTTTCAAGTACCCGTATGATTGAAATATACCCGCCCAGATAATCCCTTTTTTAGATCATCTGTGCCAGAAAACAACACAATCACAGGAATGATATTCTTATCACACTCACAGGTTCTGGAGGAATAAGAAATGTGGGATCTTTTTTGAAGAAGGGCATTTTTAGAATTCTGCCCATCACATTCTGTTTCTGTTGCTGGGAGCCAAAGAGAGTTATTTAAGAACAAGTGACTCAGACAAGAATGACCCTACTGGGAGTGCAGTGCGTTTGTCCAGGCTTTACTGAGAACGTTTAAGTGATGACACTGCCGAGGGTCTGATGTCCAAGTCACTGCCACAGTCGTTCTCATGGTGAGGTCCCAGGACTAGCAGCAGCAGCATCCCCTGGGATCTCACCAGAAATGCTAACTTGGGGCCCCCTCCCTGACCTACTGAATTAGATGCTCTGTTGTAGATCCAGAGAGCTATGTTTTAACCAGGGGATTCTGAAACTTGCTCAGTTGAGAACTATTCTCAAAGGCAAGTCCTCAGTTTTTGTTTTTAACTGGGAAATCAAAACTGGGGAAGTGGTCAGATAGTTTGTCTCCAGGGTGACTTCCACTCCCAACCATCTATGATTCTGTAAATTTTACAGAAATAGTTATGCTGTCTAAACCAAAGTCTCCATGTAGGCACCTTTGAGTGGGCACTGCGTGTGTGCATGTGTGTGTGAGTGAGTGTGAGCCTACACACACATAGTGGCCGAGAGCTCAGACTCTGGGATCTTTCCTGCCACCAGGTTGTGGCTCCACCAGTTACGAGCTATGCAGCTGGGTCAACAGTTTCAAGTCTCTGAGCCTCAGCTTCCTCACTCATAAAAGAGGCTGATAATAGTACCCACTTCATAAAAGTATGAAGATCAAGCACAATGATCCACACGGAGCACATAGCATAGTAAGCTCAGTGACTATCTCTTCTAATTACCGTATTTTTTGGACTATAAGATGCACTTTCCTCCCCAACCCCCCCACCCCAAATTTGGGAGGAATAATGGTTGTCAATGCTGCTGTTGAGTTCTGTTTACATTTACATTGGTGAAATATTATGTTATTTATGTTTTAAATATTTTTCCACATTTTTTGCTTCAAATTTTTTTTCCTATTTTCCTCCTCTAAAACCTAGGTGCATCTTATGATCCAAAAAGTATGTTATTTTATTTTCTGTGTTGTTTAAGGCTTTCTCCTTGGGTACTTGAGGAGCTGGGTCCCTGGTAAGGCTGGAGCCACCAGACCCTCACCAGGAGACCCTAAAGCCATTGTTTGGGCACAGAGGAACAGTGCTACTAGGCCTGAAGGCCAAGGTGACCCTCCTCTGATTCTTAGGGTCAGCTTAAGTCCTGTGACTACAAAGGAAGACATTTAGGTAAAGTATGTACATAAACTTGTTTCCTCTGGACGACTCAAAACACACAAGGTGGAAACCATAGCACTTTACTGTGTGTGGGTGTGTGTTTATTTGATAATTATTCTTGTGTTCTTTTTTTGCTGTTGTTCTTATTTATTTTGCATCTTCAAAGTAACAAAAGTAGTAAAGGCCTGGAGTAGAGTCAAGATGTCCCTCTATGAAGTTTAGGTGAGAAAGTATGTCCCTGGGGCGGAGGGGACCTAAAGCCCACCCTCCCCCCACTCCCCGCCCCACCCCATCCAGCCCTCTCTGATTTCCATGGGCCTCACCCGTCAAGCTTCAAGGATCGTGCCTGAGCTTGCTGAGAGGACAGAATGGAGAGTGAGACCTTGCTGAGCCAGATACACGGGAGAGAGGAGAGGCCCTTCATCATGGCCTGTTTCCTCTAAGGGGCGCAACACTCTGCACAACCTTCTGCGTAGTTCTCAGTGATGCTGACGCGGGCGGGAAGGCAGAGGCCACCCAGTGTGAAGTGCTGCTGCCAAGATGGAATCCATTCTGCCAGGCGTAGGCAGGCAGCGACATGAGGGGCTGATTCTCGCAGCTGTTCCCCACCCACGGCCGGCTCCCAGACACCACATGGCTCCCTGTGCCTTAATGCCACCAAGAGAGTGACTCAGCCTGCCAGACACTGCTCTGTTCGTAACACTAATAACCACAGGAATTCTCTGGGAGGGATGCCGGCCAGGTCCTCTCTGGACTGGGGAAAAGGAGTCAGAGATTGCAGATATGCGTACTACCTGAGGTCTATCTCTCGCTGAGGTCTTAAGCAGCTGCTGTACTTTTCTGTGCCTGGTTATGTAAGAGTCACAGCCGGGATAAGCTTCTTCCCGCCTCCCCTAGAAGAGTGTCTACCAGCTTTATGCAGGAGGAGAGCTCCTTCGGCAAGAGCATGTAGGACTGCAGATCTGGGAGGTTTGGGAAGGCTTCAAGTTCAGAGAGCCAGAGGCCCAAAGAAGCATTCATTACCATTCTTGCCGCCCAACAAATGCTCTAAGGGTGAGAATAGCAGACCTTGTCTTGAGAAGTGTGAGTAACTCTGCCCTCTGGAATGAAATTCCAAAATAAAAAGAAAAAACAAAGTAAGTTCTAGTCTAATCCTTTCATTCTGCAGTTGGAGAAACTGAGGCTCAGGAGGTTGAATTATTTGGCCCTGAGGTTTCATTGCCATTCACCTGCAGAAACCAGGTGTTTTGACTCCTACTTCACTGCTCTTTCTACTACGGCACTGCAAGGCGTTCACAATACCTCGATCCCTTCCCTTCCGAAGAGTAATTCACCCAGGCGTAGTTTTAACTCGAGAGGCTGACCATTGCTGGCCCAACTCCTACTCCACCCTCAGGGGAGCTACCCCATGCTGCCGAAATACGGTGGCCCAGCTGGACACCTGGCAACCTAGGCCTCCTCCCCTTGAGGTGGGCATCTGATACAAGAGCAGCCCTTCCATAGGTAGTGGGGAGGGGGGCCAACTACCTTGGTTTGCCTGGGGCTTAGGGGTTCCCCGGACACAGGACTTTCATTGCTAACACTGGGAAAGTCCTGAGTGAACTAGGACAAGTTAGCCACTCCAGCAGGAAGGGACTTATGATCTGTGTGGCCAGCTTGGAAACAATAACCTGTGAAATCAGGTTCTCAGAAACTAGAAAAAGAGAAGATTGAGGCCGTTGGCTGAAACAGAAGTGCCACGATACAGGAAGAGGACAAGGAGGGTTGAGGGGCCGCCATACTGGCCACATGTAAACAAAACTTATGAGCAGGAACTATTATGAGCAAGCAGAGGACACTGATTATAATTTAGGAAAACTGACTTTCAGTAGCTTCTTCCTTAAAAACCACCGTGGCCAATTGCAGATCCTTGTGGAGACTCTTTCCAGATGCTTCTGTTTGCTGTTGCTGTGGCTTCTGCTTTCACTGCCAAGAAGAGGGTACAACAGGGGACTCGTCTCTTCCGTACTGGGGTTAGTTCTCTCCAGACTGATGCTGCTTATCTTCCCAATTAAAAAAGAATAAGCAAAATCTAGGACACCTAGACATTTCAAGTTGTGAAACCTAAGAATATCTCCTAGGGCCTTCCGCCTTCCCTCTTCGGGAGCTCGTGAAGCTCTGAATCAGCCACAGCTGAGGCAGGAGATTGTTTTTCCCACAGATGGCTGTGACAACACTTCTCCTTTCTCATTCTCATCTGCCGTGGCTACTTCGACACTGCTTTCATGAAGAGGTGGGGACTATCTCCCCACCCCTGAAACTGGTGGGCTATTGTGACTGTCTTCGAGTATGGTGGAAGCTACACTCTATGACCCCCAAAGCTCAGCCATCAAGCAGCATGCACTGTGCTCATTGGAGCAGTCTCTCTGGAAGCATTTGGTCACCAGGACTGCCTGGGGTGGCCATGCCGTGAGGAAGCCCAAGCTACTCCGCATGGGAAGACCACACAGAGAGGTCCTGAGGCCACATGAAGAGAGAGAGACAGACGCCTGGCTAGCCCCCAGCTCCCCCAGACCTCCTCTCTTCCAACTCCAGCCAGCATGTGATTGCAACTGCCCGAGAGACCTGGAGCTAGAACTGACCAGGCAAGCCCTTCCTTAATGCCTGAGCCACAGATCCACAGCGTGTAAGAGATAATGGAATGATCGTTGTTGCTTTAAGCCATTAAGTTTGGGGGTGACTTTCATATACAGAGACCAGGAGCAGCTGGCCTTGGAGAGATGGTGAAACTCACGGCCTCAGAACCACGATTGCCACGGCAGAACCAGAAGGACCCAGCTAGCTGCAGCCAGCAGCCCCACACCAGGCTGGAGGCAGGACTTCGAGTTCACATGAGAAATGGATTAGGGTGGCCAATCTTAAAAATAATTAGTGGTTTCACTAAATGATTTGTAAAAGTATTCTTTTATATGTGCAAGTATTTTAAATTAGTGAAAGAGAATTGTTTTTATTTACAAGAATGATCTCAACTCAGCCTTTTAGGAACAGGCATGGCCCACCCCCAGCAGCTGTTTTCTGTGCCTTCCAGACCCCAGAGCCCCAGGCAGCCAGCTGTGGTGCTGGCAGACGTGCGAAGGCCATACAGGCAGTAAACCAAACAGGAGAACAGGCATAAGAGCAGAGCCTCCTGGAAGGCGAGAGGTCAAGTAGAGATATTAAGGCCACATATTTTCCTTTAAGGAGGGAAGTTTCAAGTTTCAGCTGAGCATGGAATTGCCCAGGTGGAAAACACATTGAATTTCAATGTCTCTTTCAGACAGGAGCAGCCATAGGACTAATTTCTGGCCAATGGGAGGTGGGTGGAAGTGATACACGCCACTTTGGGACCATGCCCATAAAAGAAATGAGCAAAGTTCTAGACATGGACTGATGTCCTTAATGTCACTGAACTGCACACTTGAAAATGGTCAAAACGTTAAGTTGCAATCCGGGGTGTATTTTACCTCAGTATGAATGAGTGAACAAACAAATAAACAAATAAGAGAAAGGGGCCTCTCTTGCTCTCTCCCCCTCCGCTGGCTGCAATGCAGATGCAACCGCGGGAGGCGGGGCAGCTGTCACCGACTGTGTGATGAAGCTTCCTGTTGAGGATGGCAGGGCATCAATACAGACTAGCTCTAGGTCCTGGTGCTGGTCCCTGGTCCTGGCCCCTGGTCCCTGGACAGCCTCATGGAGCAGAGCCACCTTTCCAGCCCACAGCCACCTGTTTTTGTGGGAGACAAACACACATCTATCTTGTCCGATGAACACTTTGGGGTCTGTGTGTTTTAGCTCCTTGAACTGAACCCTAGCCAGTGTCACAGGTTGCAGGAACAATCATCTTTTTTTTTAGCAATTAGGGGAAACTCTAAGGTAGCATCATTACATGGTGAATGTAGAGTCTGCTGATCTGCTGTGTTCCCCACATTGCCCGACCTCCTCACCACTGGTGGGAAGAGCTCTTTCAGCTGAAGGACTCTTCAAGGTTACAATGTGGCAGGTGGATATCATTAGTGGCTGAAATGTCTGTTTCTCCAAGGGTGTGCCTCCCCTCAGAACCAGACCTGAGCCTTAAGGGACCATCAGCTGGGTGAATGCCCTGTGGCTCTTTCAGTGGCACTAGCTGTAGTACCACTTGGTTGGATCCGGGACTCTGCGGGGCTGGCTAAGCAGGAGAAAAGGGAAGAAAACAGGGAGACTAGGGAGGGGAGCACCTGGCGATCATCAAGGATGAACTCTAAGTGGACTGCAAATCCTTGCCTGGATTTCCTTAACCAAGCCCTGGCCCCCACGCTGTAGCTAGTCTGCTAATGGCTCACAGCTGTTCCCAATCCAGAACATTGCCCTTGGCCAATGGGAGCCTTCTCTCCTAGTGAATTATGCTCAGCCTCAAGGGAACCGCAGCCCCAGTCCAGCTGCCATGGGGTGCGGAGGTCGGCCCTCTTGCTTCATGGAGCACCAATTTCGTGATGCGACTCCTGCCCCAGTGCTCAGGGGGTCAGGTTGACCCTGGTCTGCGGCTGAGACACATCCTTGCTTAGTGTGCCCCACCCTCCTCCTTTCCTCACTAGGTTTCCCTGAGAGCACGTCCCCAACACATCACATGGACAAGTCTGTTTCTGGGGACCCCAATCTGGGACAGGCTTCTCCCAGGGTAAGTAAATAACAGTTGTGCATCACTGATTGAAATCTATGTGTGATTTTATGTAACTGGCTACTAATCAGAGTGTATTCTTTCTAGTAATGTGCTGTACTGGGATTGGCTTCCAGACCTTTCTGTGTGCAGTCAAGGCTTATCTCACATTCACTCATTTACTTGGTCTTTCACTTAACGTTCACTGACCCAGGATGTGCACCGAGTGTGGAATACAACCTGGTTCCCGTGCTCAAGGAGTTTGTACTAGAGTAGGGAGGACTTACATGTAACTCACAAACTCTACTGCGGGATAGAAGAAAATATGAATGACAACAAAGTTAAACACGCGTTTATATTTTTATTAATTTTATTTTATTCTTGTTTAATTTATTACAGTGTCCCAACTTCCCCCCCTTTGCCCTCCTCCGTCCTGCCCCATCCCCTGCTCCCACAGTCCATCCCCACCCTGTTGTCCATGTCCATGGGTCATTCAGACATGTTAACTAGTCCCTTCCCCTTCTTTCCACCATTATCTCCCACCCCCTTTCCTCTGGCAGCTGAACCATACTCTGGTTCTATTTTGTTCATTAGTTTATTTTTTTTTTAAGATTTTTATTTATTTTTAGAGAGGGGAAGGGAGGGAGAAAGAGAGGGAAACATCATTGTGTGGTTGCCTCTCAAGCGCCCCCTACTGGGAACCTAGTCTGCAACCCAGGCATGTGCCCTGACCAGGAATTGAAGCAGTGACCCCTTCATTCACAGGCTGGCATGCAATCCATTGAGCCACACCAGCCAGAGCTCATTAGTTTATTTTTGAACACATACTTTTATAGTGTGGGAAAAGGAGTGTTGATTTGGACTGAGAGGATCAGGAAAGAAAAGTACACGGGGTGGTAGCATTTTGGTAGCTACTGGATGCAGGGAAAGGCATTCCTACTGAGCAAACACCATGGAAAAGGCACACATTGCTGAGGACACACACCTAGGTGTGTTCTCCAGCACACCCAGGAACCCTCCTGTCTCCTTTGGTAAATGTGCATATCTCTGTGCTGTTCATTATGCAGTGAAATGATTTTTAATTAGGGTCAATGCTCAGAAGACAGTATTATTTCCCACACTGGTATATTTCTTCAAGCAGAAAAAGCCCAGTCTGGTACTCAGCACCCCCCTCCACGTAATCACTACCTCTGATCCCCCAAACTATGCAGCCTGCCACACCCCACAAGAGCATGCTCACTGCTGCAGCCCATGTCACAGCCTGCGTCCTGAACCACCGGCCTCAGGCACAGAGACCCTTTAATTGATTTTTGCATCTGTGTGGGAACCAAGACGATGCTTTGCATAGAGGTCGCTCAGCGTTTACAAAACATGTTTTGATCCACCTGCTTTGCCAGTCTCCTCCCAATGAGAGTGGGTCCCAGGCAAGGTAGAAACATCTGTTTTTAAAACAGCTGTATAAGACCAAAATACTTGAACTGGGAATAATGGCTACAGACCATGTGACTTCTCCCTAGAGATGCAAGAGAGCAGCAGCGATAAACTGAAAAGACCCGTGAGGAGGGTGATGCCCTGTGAAAGTCAATGATTCACCCAGGGGACTTGCTGAGTCTGCGTTCCTATAGTGGGGTCACTGTGTGCGACCTAACTGGCCATCTCTTGGTGGGTTTTTATGTGACTTCTTTGTATCTTTCTCTGCTTTGACACCTTTCCATGCCTGTCAATCACTTTGTGGCTCCACCTTCCTCATTATCTCAGACTCCCCACACATTTGTCAGTTTCTTTATTCCCCTCTTTCCCTTCTGACTTTCTTCCTGAATTAATTGTGATTAGAAGTGAGCCTGGATCTACAGCTACATAAAATGAGGTTCTTTATTTTTTTTGAGGTATAATTGACAAAACATAACATTAGTTCCAGGTGTACTACATAATGATTTGATATTTGTATATATCATGAAGTGATCACCACAGTACATCCAGTTAACCTCTGTCACCATGTATGGTCACAAAATTTGTTTTCTTGTGATGAGAACTTTTACGATTTATTCTCTTAGCAACTTTCAAAAATGAACTACAGCTGTAAATATAATCACTCTTATTTCTAAAGGTGTGGAAATTGAATGCACATCTAGCTGGGTGGTGGTAGGGACTTCAGTACACCCCCACCTCTTTCACTCCCTCTGTCTCAGAGAAGTCTCTTCTTGCTAACCTGCCACTGGGTACGAGCACATCCTGTCCTCTTTCTTCTCCGAACTAGCCTGTGTCCCCAGTGCAAGCCTCTCCACGCAGTCTTGGGTACACTTAGGTTTCCAGACACTAAAAACCCTCCCCTCCTCTTCCACAGTCATCACCGTTGCACCAAACTTCTTAAAACATCGTGTGTACCTCTGCCTGCATTTCCTCCCCTCCTGTGTAATTCCTAAGCCCTCCAGGAAGTTACTCTGTCCCTGCTCCCCAAGCCCATGAGCAGCCACATCCACTGGACTTCTTTTCAGCCCTTAAGTTTGGGGACGTTTCTGTAACATCTCACATGGTCTACCATACATGCGTCTTGAATCAGTTCCCTCCCCAGTCAAGGTGCCGGCTTCACTCTCTCCTTCCGCCTCAGCTCAGACTGGAGCCACCTCCCTTCACTGGCTCTGCCCTGACCTGCCACAGGTGCTCCTTCCAGAGGAAGTGCTCAGGACTTCTTACCCTTCCCTCGTCATCTCCAAGACCTCACCTGCCATGGGCTCTGGGCAGCGTCTCCGGGTATCAGTGAGTTTGAGGTGTGAGGGGAGACATTTTTATGCAGAAATGTAATCTTCTATAAGGTTCCCATGTATACCTGGTTTTTATTCTTTATTTATTTTTTACAAGATTTTATCCATTTATTTTTAGAGAGAGGGAAAAGGAGGCATTGCAGAGGGAGAGAAACATCAATGTGCGAGAAACATCAATCAGTTCTCTCACATGCCCCCAACGGGGGACCTGGCCCACAACCCAGGCATGTGCTCTGATAGGGAATTAACCGGTGACCTTTTCATTTGTAGGATGATGCCCCCAACCTACTGAGCCACGCAGTCAGGGCTGATTTTTACTCTTTAGCAAACAGGGCCACCTGGGTCTTGTCTTATCTGTGCCTTTGTTATGAGACTTTCAGCTTGGCTGGCAGAATTCAGCCCAGGAACAACCTGGGCAGGTTCAGAGAACACTCTGACGTGCAGGGTGGGCAACTGGTTAACCATTCACTTCCCTCCTCCAAGGGCATCAGAGACATGGCCCCAGCCCTGGTGTTCCTGACACAACGGCGTCTGGAGAGCCTCCCCGCCCCAGCCAGCAGCCAAGGGAGACAGAGGTCAGCAGAACTGCGACCAGGTAATGTTCCTTGTTCCTTGGATTCTTCTCAAAAGCACACACACATTTAGAAGAATTGGGAAAAAAATAACTCAAACTTTGTCTTCATAAGGGTCTTCTCCTATGGAAAAATTTGTAGACTTTGCCATGAGCCATAACACCTCAAAATTAACTTTTCTTGCCCCAATTATTATTATTATTACAGAAAGTCGGTGAGATGCCCTGGCTGGGGTGGCTCAGTGGATTGAGTGCCAACCTGCGAACCCAAGGTTGCCGGTTTGATTCCCAGTCAGGGCACATGCCTGTGTTGTGGGCCAGGTCCCCAGTTGGGGGTGTGTGAGAGGAAACCAATCAGTGTATCTGTCACACATTGATGCTTCTCTCCCTCTCTTTCTCCCTCCCTTCTCTCAAAAAAAAAAAAATCTAAATAAATAAAATCTGTTTAAAAACATTAGAAAAAAAGAAACTTGGTGGGAAATGTTGAAAAGTCAGAAAAGTTGAAAGTACAATTAAAATATACCTCATACTTTCTTCAACAGTTACTAATATCTGCCAGATTTGTTTAATCTCTGTGTGTATTTCTATACACATTTTTGTTCTTAACGAACCACTTTAAAGTAAGCTGCAGACATCGTGACATTTAATTCTAAGTATTTTAGTACACGTCTCCTAAGAATAAGAATATGTTCCTACCCAACCATAATAGTATGATCATGCTGGAGACCACCGGCAATAATTCTGTAATGCTATCTAATAGCCAGACCATATTCAGAATTTTCTAATCACCCTAAGAATACCTTTTATAGGTCTGTTTTCACTAAATCAGGATGCAATTGGGATTCACACATTGCATTTGGTTATTATTTCTCCTTTGTCTATTTAAAACTTCTTACCGAAGTAAAATTAACATTTTATTTTAATGCTTCTATTTTAAGTGTACAGTTTGATGAGTTTTAAAATATATGTATCCCTACAACAACCACCCCAATCAAAAATATAGAAAATGGACCTAATACCACCTTAGCAACAAGTCACCCCTTGACCCCTGCCCCAGGCAACCACTGGTCTAATTTTTCCACTGTAGGTAGCTTTGCCTGGTCAAGAACTTCATAAATTCAATAGTGCAGTTTATATTCTTTTGTGTCTGGCTTCTTTTGCACAGCATAATATTCCTGAGATTCATCTCTGTTGTTGCATATGTGAGTAGTTTGTTCCTTCTTATTGCTGAGTTAGTCCCTTGCATGAAAACACCAGTGTGTTTACCCATTCACCCACGATGAACACCTACCTGCCCTGTTTCCAGTTCCAGGCTGTTGTGATGAGAGCTACTATGAACACGGGTTCATGTACAACTCTTCCTGTGGACATACATCTTCATTTTTTCCTGGGTAAAAATTTAGAAGTAGAGTCACTGGATTATGCAGTAAGTATATGTTGAACTTTATAAGAAACTGCCAAACTGTTTCCCAAAGTGTTTGTAATGTTTTACACTCTCACCAGGGATATATGAGAGTTCTAGTTTCTCTGCATCCTCACCAATGCTTGTATTATCAATCTTTTGACTTTTTTGCCTTTTTACTGGGTATGTAGCAGTATCTCACTGTGGTCTCAATTTGCATGTTGCTGATAACAAGAGATGTTGTACATCTTTTTATGGACTTATTGTTCAGATGTGTGTGTGTGTATGTGTGTACTTTTTTGATGTTTGTTCAAACATTTGCCCTTTTAAAAATCGGGTTGTCTTTTTATTGGCAGCCCTGTGCTGCCAATTACTTCATGTCTGAAAACAGTTATTTCATATATTTTATCCAGTGTTCTAATCATGTATGGCAGAAGGGCTAGCCAGAACTACTTATTCTATCATCAAAGGAAGCAGAAGGGTGGCTTATCTCTTTTAATTTAGAGCACGGGTAGGCAAATTTTTTTCTGAAAGGGCAAGACAAGTAATACTTTAGGTTTGTGGACTATACTTTTTCTGTTGCAGTCTGCCAACTTTGACACCACAGCACCAAAGCAGCCTTAGACAACAGGTAAGCTAATACAATTCTATGTACTAAAATAGGCAACGGACCTGCAGGTCACGGTTTGGTGACCCTTGATCTAGAACGGCGCCTCAGCCAGGTCCTCTCCCCTCCCCTTGCCCGCCGATATCATGACAGGCTCAAGAGTGCCAGCCAGTCACCTTATTGGATTCCCCAGATTCTGAATTCATCTAGTTATTTTCTCAAGGTATTGTGTAAAGTATTCCCTGATTCCCTGTATTTTCTATAAACTATTAATTGGGTCAAAAGGCTTCATGAGAGTCAGGTTAAATCTCAATATTTTGGGGCAAGAACAATGTGTTAGGTTCTCTTGAGAATGTTGGCCACTGTGAAGGGATCATCGATACAGTGAAAGCAGCTGGGCCTCCATCGCTGATCAGTTCACTCACCCACCCACCCACCCACCCACCATGCACCAAGGATCGGCGGTGTGCTCGCCCCCTACCGCGTGCAGTGCTGAGTGCCTGGGGGCCACAGTGGTGTGGTCCGACCTGCCCCAGGGGGGACTGGGGCAGAGCTGTCGAGTGACGGAAAAGCACAGTGCTAGAAAAGCCAGGACCTCACTTTATCTTCCTGGACCAGCACCAAAGGGCTCCCTTTATCTGAAATAGTTGTAAAAATGCAGATCCATTGGCCCCTCAGACCCAATGAAATAGAATCCCTTGCTGAGTCCCAGTAATCTGTATTTTAACCAGTCCCATTGTTACAGCAGAGTCAAAAGAAAGCAGGTGTGATGAGAGTCGATTCCTAAGAGGGGCAGCCACCCCTGGGAAGAGGCTACACCTTCCTCCGATTTACTGTTGGGCCTACGGGAGGGGTGGATGTGCCCCACAGCCCAGAGGTCAAGCAGGCCTTCAGTTATAAGGGGAAAAGCATCCTGACCTCAGGAACTGTGACAATCTTTAAATATGTCCACAAATTATTTGAGGCACCTCCCTTCAAAAGGTAGGAGTTAATTTTTCTCTCCTTGAGTGTGGGCCAGACTTAGTAACTTGCTCTCAAAAAATAGAATGTGACAGAAATGATGATGTGTAACTTCAAGACTATATGCTAAAAGCACTGCAGCTTTTCCTTTGCTGCGTTCTGTTAAATTTCTTGCTCTGAGGGAAGCCAGGCATCGTGTTGTGAAGCTGCACCACAGCCCGGTGGCTGTCCCCACGGGAAGGAACCGAAGCCTCCCGCCAACAGCCAACAAGGCCAGCCAGCCCTGTGAGTGGGTATCTCAGAAGGGGGCCCCCATCAAGCCAAGCCAGAGACCTGGACTGCAACCTTACAGGAGACCATAAGCCAGAACAACCCAGTGGAGCTGCTCGTGAATTCCTGATCCACAGGAATATGTGAGGTGATGTATTGCTGTTTTAGGCTGTTCATTTTAGGGTAACGGTTAGGCAGCAGTAGGTAGCTAAGCCAGGGACTTCCCACATGGTTTTAGGACTCCTGCTGGGGAGACCCGTTGCCACTCCATTTGAAGAACACCATGCAGGGCTGTGCGAGCTTTCCTGCTTGACACAGGCACCTTCTCATTGGCCGCCGACCGCACAGTGAAATTGTCAGGTGGGAGCCTGCACCAGGCCTCCAGAGAATCAGGAGTTGGAGCGTCCTCCCCTGGGCAAACTGTGTTTGGAGATGGCACCCCTGCCCCTTCGTTCCCCACGGAGCACTCTTTCGAGACTTAGGTCTGAACATAAGGCTGCTGGGCAGCCCCAGCTCTGACTGGGGAACAGCTGTTCTCAGTGGAGAGCCGACGGCACACAGGGGAACCAGAGCTGCACCTCTGCCTCATCAATGCCGTGTTCTGACAAAAGCAGCGACCGGCTCTGATTTTGAAAAGCAATAAAACAATGCTTTGGTGCCAAAATACTCCAGTCAACTCAACGTGATGACCTATGATGAAAAGTTAAAGTTTAAGGGATCACCAATACTTTCTGGTTTAGAGTGAGTTTGGGGGTGAGGGAGCAAGGTACAGTGTTGTGATGTTCCCTTGTTGGTTTGATTTTTGTATTTTATATCTTTCTGGTAGGTACAAGTGACTTTGCTTGCATCAAGAAAAATTGGGGTAATTTTTTAAAAATCAGGCTATGACCCAATAAATAATGGGCTAAGAAAATAAACATGTAGTTCATAGAAAAGAAGATTCAAAAGGCTCTTAATGTTTGAAAAGATTGTCAGTCTTACTCATAGTTAGGGAAATGTAAATTAAAACTGCCCTGAAACCTCATCTTTACTGATCGTCCTGGCAACAATCCAAAAGTTGGGTTCGGATAACACACTCTAATAATGAAGCTGTAAGGAAATAGCCACTTTTACATGTTAGTAATGGGAGTACAATACGGCGCATACCTTATGGAGGAAACCTTGGCAACATATAACAAAATTAGATATGCATTTGCTTTTTATTTTTTATTTTTTTAAATCCTCACCTGAGGACATTTTTTCATTGATTTAGAGAGAGAGAGAAGAAAGGTGAGAGAGAAACATCGATGCAAGAGAGAAGCATCAATTGGTTGCCTCCCATACGAGCCTGGACAGGGACTGAACACGCAACCTAGGTGTATGTCCTGACCAGGAATCGAACCTGCAACCCTTCAGTTACGGGATGACGCTCCAACCAACTGAGCCACACCAGCTAGGGCTGCGTTTACCATTTAAACTAGCAATGTTACTCCTAGAAGTTGGCACTGAAGGTACACCCTGTCAAATCAAACATGACAGAAGCACCAAGTATTTATTGTAATTATTTATAATATTAGAAGATTAGAAACAGCCTAGATGTCCATAATTAGAGAAATGGCATATTCCTCTAATATACTATTATATATTCACACAGTGGGTACTAGGTAGCTATACAAAAAAAATGAGAAAGATTTGTATATAGGGAGTGATTGACAGGAGATAAATGAAAAGAGCAAGATACAGAGCAGCATATATTAGAGTTTTGTTTGTATTATATATTGTATACTATACCCTATACTATTAGTATATATACATTACATAGATTTTTATATATCATACTATTTACATACTTTATAGTAAAAGCTATAAAGTATATTAACAGTATACTATATATGTTATATAGTATGTTAAGCTATATACTGTATACTACTATGTATTAGTATGCATTAGTATATGTATTTATACATTATACATATTGCATATGTATAAAGAATAAAAAAGACACAATAGGATACACCTGAAACTAAAAAAATAATGAGACCTAGAGACTGAAACAGAGTAGATGAGGAAGGGATGGAACCAAGACTTCTCTGTGCATACCTTTTTATATAGCTTGTTTTATGTGTTCAAAAGTAAAATTAGTCCTAGTCAGGATGGTGGTGTAGGTAAATGCTGTGCTCACCTCTTCCCACGACCACATCAAAATTATAACTGACTGCAGAGCAGCCATTACTGAGAACGACTTGACATCTAGCTGAACAGAAGTTCTGTGACTCAGGATGTTCAGAAGCAGCCATGTTGAAACTGGTAGGAAGGGGTGGAGCTGTAGAATGGGCAAGTGCCAAACCCATGTGGGACAGCTAAAAACTAGAAGAGATATCTCAGCTGTGAAAGAACCCCCCTGAGGATTGAGGGGTCCCAGACCCACACAGTGCTCCCCAGCCCAGGGTTCCAGTACTGGAAAGAGGAGTCCCCATACCTTCTGGCTGTGGAAAGCAGTGAGGATTGTGGTTTCATCAGACAGAGGGCTTCTGGAGTTCCAGGCATTCCTCTTAAAAGGCCCACACATGAATTTACTTACAAAAAGATTCACTCCTTCTGAGCCCCAGTACTGGTACAGAAGAACTGAATTAACTTGCTTCAGGGAAAGGGCTGGAGGGGAAGTTCATTTCTAGAAAGAAGTGCTGTCGGAGACCATTGTTCCTTTGTTGACTGATGCAGACTCCAGCCGGTGGGGTCCGTGTGTTATGGCTGTGATGAACAAATTCACACAGACTGCAGAAGTCCTATGGAGAAAAAGGGACAGCATGACCACTCTCTGAGCGAGAGCGCGCCCTGACCCCTGCCTGGACAGGCTTTTATTGCTTTTCTGAACATATTACATCAAGAATGGTCCTCATTTACCATGCTCAGGTTCTCTTTAGGTGTGGTTACCTTTTACAGATAACAAATGAGAAGAAGTTGCTAATTACTACAGAGAAAAAGGATATTTGCAAATGCAAAGGAAAAAGTGGTTGAACTGGTTACACTCCATCCTTGGGAGGGTTAGCATGGATTTTAGGAAGTTACTTTAAAGATGTGGAGTAAACATTTGCTGCTTCAATTCAGGGTGAGGGAGTTTTAGCAAAAAGCAAGCCTCAAAGCAGTCTAGGTACAATGCAGGCCTGATTCCCCACGGGAAAACCAATCCATGCACTCGGGTCCTATGTGCCAGCTTGCTCCCCACTGGTTTTCCAAATCAGTGGCTGGGCTACATTTGCCACGCCAGGCAGATAAGTTCTGTATAGTTGACCCCTCCTCCTACCTAGCCTGCAGGTGCGAATGGGCACCCAATCTGGGTCTCCATCTACTTAGCTAACACCATTAGCCCCACCCTGGCAATTTCCTGAGACCTGGCCCCACCCAATTTGGGGGCTTCCTCAAGCAACTTCCAGCAGCTTTGCCATACGAACAGCCTGCCTCAGCTCAGGCTGCAGACTTTCTAGAATATCTCAAATATTTACAAACTCCAAACAAAGCATCTGGCCTTGGCATGATCCATACATCTTGCTAAGTGGCCCCAAGCCCAACACTAGTGGTAGCTAGCCTTGGTTCACAGCTTAGCCTCTCCCAGGTGCCTCCAAGCCCAACACAAGCAACAACCATCTGCAGATCACTCTGTAGCTCATATCAGTGGCCACAGGCTGGGCACAGGCAGCAGCTGAACTTGGCCAGCACCAGAGCCTGTCCTAAGAGGCCCCAGACCCAACACACCCAGTGGTCAGCTTCAGATCACACTAAAGCACCACCCTACTGCCTTCACAAATGACACATCCAAAGGTACTAGAGCCCCATTAAAGTGACTCCCACTCCATGGGGTTGGCCAACAGCTTCTCTGCTGTAGTCACTATTCCTGGTAGCCAATCAGCTTGAGGGTCAATCCCTTCTACTGACATACCAACAGTAATGAAGGCTCTAGTACAACAGGGGAGCACACACAATCCACACAGGGAACATATGTGAAGCACCTGGCTCAGGTGACCAGGAAGACTGCACCGCTATAGCCTACAGGACATCTACTATATAAGGCCACTATACTAAGACAAGGAGACATGGCAGATCTACCTAATATATATAAACAAACACAGGGAGGCAGCCAAAATGAGGAGAGAAAGAAACATATCTCAAATGAAATAACAAAAAAGCTCCAGAAAAAGAACTAAACAAAAGGAGACAAGCAGTCTACCAGATGCAGAGTTCAAAACACTGGTTATAAGGATGCTCAATGAACTTAGAGGAAGAGTAGAACTCAGTGAAAACTTTAACAAGAGATAGGAAACATTAAAAAGGAGATAGAAAACATAAAAAGAACCAGTCAGGAATGAAGAATACGATAACTGAAATGAATACATTAGAGAGAATCAGTAGATTAGATGAAGCAGAGGATCTAATAAGCAATTTGGAAGATAAGCTAGCAGAAAACACCCAATCAGAATAGCAAAGAGAAAAAAATTTTAAATAAGGATAGTTTCAGGGACCTCTGGGACAACTTCAAGCCTACCAACATTCACATCATAGGAGTGCCAAAAGGAGAAGAAAGAGAGCAAGGGATTGAAAACCTATTTGAAGAAATAATAGCAAAAAACTTCCCTCACCTGGCAAAGAAAATAGACTTACAAGCCTAGAAAGTGCAGAGAGTTCCAAACAACATGAACCCAAGGGTGTCCCCATCAAGATACATCATAATTAAAATGCCAAAGGTTAAAGACAAAAATAATCTTAAAAGCAGCAAGAGAAAAGCAGTCAGTTACCTACTAAGGAGCTCCCATAAGACTGTCAGCTGATTTCTCAATGGAAACGTTGCAGGCCAGAAGGGATTGACACAAAAAAGTCAAAGTGATGAAAAGCAAGGACCTATACCCAAAATTACTCTATTGGCAAAACTACTGGGTTGGCCAAAAAGTTTGTTTAGTTTTTTCTGTAAAATAAAAGATACTTCTTTCATTTTCACCAATAAATTTATTGACCTGGATATTTTGAGTATGTCAGCTATCTCCTGTATAGTATAATGTTGCTTGTTCTCAATTAATGTCTCGATTTGATTGCTATCAATTTCAGCTGGTCTGTGCAACCATGGAGCATCATCCAGCAAGAAATCTCCAGCATGAAACTTCACAAGTCACTTTTGACATGTTCAATCAGTCACAGCATCTTCTCCTTACACTGCACAAATCTTTTTTTGCATTTCACTTGTGTTTTTACCTTTCTTGAAATAATAAAGCACAATATGCCAAAAATGTTGTATATTTTCTTCAATCTTTAATACTAAAATGGCCACACAAAAATTCACCTATTTTGATAAGTTTTTTTAAGTGCATGCTGATATGACAGATGTCATGATACAATCTAACAAATTTGTTTTGAACAGAGTTAAAGAAAACTAAGCATTATTAGAGCCATCTTGTGGAAAAAAAACAAATGAACTTTTTTGGCCAACCCAATATCATTTAGAATTAAAGAACAGATAAAAAGCTTCCCAGACAAGAAAAAGCTAAAGAAGTTCATCACCATCAAACCAGTATTACAAGAAATGTTAAAGATCTTCTTTACATACAAGAAGAAAAAAAATGATCAGAAATATGAAAAATAAAATGGCAGGGAGGGGGGTATAAGGGGCATAAATGGTAATGGGGATAAAAGACAATAATAAATATTAAAAAATTTAAAAATGTTAAGATTTTATTTATTTTTAGAGAGGCAAGGGAAGGAGAGAGGGAAGAGAAATATCAATGTGTGGTTGCCTCTCTAGCATTCCCTACTGGGGACCTGGACCCCAACACAGCCATGTGCCCTGATTGGGAATCGAACCGGTGACCCTTTGGTTCCCAGGCTTGTACTCAACACTGAGCCACACTAGCCAAGGCTAAAAAAATTTTTTTAAAGAAAATGGCAATAACTACAGACCTATCAATAATTACTTTAATGTAATTGGACTGAATAAAAGTGTGGCTGAGTGGATGAGAAAACAAGACACGTGCTGTCTATATGAAAGCCACTTCAGATCAAAAGACACAGATTTAAAGGGGTGAAAAAAGATATTTCATGCAGATGGAAGCACACAAAAAAGCTGGGGTAGCAATTCTTATACAGACAAAATAGACTTTAAAACAAAGGCTATAACAAAGAATTGCTGAGTTCTGAGACAAAGAACTCAGCGATTCTTCTTCTGGGTATTTATCTGAAGAAACCTGAAACACTGATTTGAAAAGACATCCCTGCATTCATCGTAGCATTATTAACAATAGCCAAGGTATGGAAGCAAACCAAGTGTTGACAAGTGAGTAGACGAAGATGTAAAACATATAGATGATGGACTATTACTCAGCCATTAAAAGAAAAGGAGTGAAATCTTGCCACTTGCTACAACATGGATGGACCTAGAGAATATTATGGTAATGAAGCAAGTCAGAGAAAGACAAATACCATATGATTTTACTTACATGTGGAATCTTAAAAAAACAAAACAGAAACAAACTATAGAATAAAAAAACAAACTGATGGTTGCCAGATGGGAACAGGGTGGAGGGAAAGATAAAAAATAGGAAAGGGTTAAGATGTGCAAATTCCACTTATAAAAACAGTCACAGGGCTGTGAAGTACAGCATCGGGAATATAGTCAAGAATACTGTCATAACTATGTGTGGTGTCAGACAAATATGTGAACAAAAAGAGCCACATGCTAAACCTGACAAGCTCAGGGGAGGCCTGCATGGTGGGCCTTACAAACCCAGAGACCAAAAGAACCACCAGGGTGGTCTGGACAGGAAAACTCCGAGCTAAAAGCAGGTCATGGTGGGTAGTCAAGTCCTAGGGTGGCAGCTTCCCCAACAAAGGTAATTTTTAACTTTGAAATTGTCTTCTGTCTTCGTGCATCTAGGGTAACACACCTCTGAAAGGTCAGAGTAGGCTGCTTTTCCAGACCCTCCAAGGCACAGCGGCCAGCACCAGGGCACGAGAGCGCACTGTTTCTTGCTGCCCACAGACCTTCTCTGCACACTGTGCATGTCGGCCGTCCTGGACCACTGATGGGAAAGAAACTCAGTCTGCCCACTTCCCTCTTTGTCCGATCTCAGAGTTTCCCTGCTTTGCTGTGTCCTGCTTCCCTGACCGACCACCAGTGGGTTTCACAAGACCCCCTAGTGCCTTCTCCTTTGATTCGCATGTATAAAATGAGCTGCCAAATTGCCGTTTGCCAGAGCATTTTCTTAATCTGTTGAGATGTGGTATCTTGGCAGTTGACAGTTTGGCTCAAATAAACTCTTACAAGACTTTTCCTTGGGCTGGACATTTTTTCTCTGACAGGTCCTAGATGTCTCACAGTGATCACGTTGTAAGTTATATAAATGTCTAATCACTATGTTGTACACCAGAAACAATTGTGTGTCCACTGTAATTGAAAAATAAAAAATTATTTAAAAAAGAATGAATGAATTATACCGTATTAAATTAAAAAAACAAAATTAACCTTAATATTGAATATAAATAGGAATACATGACTCTAGTTGTATATCAAATTAGTAATATAAAAGCAATGAAAAACAAATTAACTAAATGACTTTCAACATACTCTAATTGTACCTATGTGCTTAGTGAGATACATTTTAAGGATTTAGAACTTCAAAAAATCTTTTATTGTACTCAGTCATTTTATTAGTAGTAATATTAAATTGTAATTCAAAGAAAAGAAGAATTCCAAAGCCAGCAATGTACTATGGAAAGAGGAGACCTTTATAGGAACTGGACTGCAATTCCCATTTTTTTCCAGGGCCAAAGGACACCCCAGTAATGGGCAGGGATGGGAGAACCGTGACCTGCCCATGGCTCATGGGATTGGGCGCTACGGTCCCTGCCCAGCGCACAGCCGTGAAGGACACAGGCCACGTGGGGACATCAGGCTCTGCCAGGCGCTCCCCGTGGGACCTGTCACTTTTCACAGAGCTGTAGGAGTCGTCGGGGGACACCACCGAGAAGTAGCTGGCTGGGGCACCTGTTGGGGCTGTGCCCTCACCCCGCCCTGCAGGCCCCTGGGGGAAATGCCAGCCTCACAGAAAGACAGAGCAGCAGAACAGCTTCTAGCCACTTTCCTGCCTGAGGACCTCGAGGGAGGAGCAGAGTTTCAGAGGCTGAGGAAGGAGATGGGGAGGCGGTTCCAGGCCTAAGGGCCTGAAGGAAGGCTGGAGCGCTGCAAAAAGTGTCTGGCCAGGCCTAGGGGACTTGACAGATAGGCGAATGGCTGTTTCCTATGTGGGCTTTGGGACACCAGGATGACCCCGAGTCCAAGGAAGAACCAGGCCCTGGCTTGGCCTGGCCCAGGGCCTTTCCATCATATTGGGTCCTGGGCCCTCGATGTCATGGAAAAGGAACAGTCCTCCTCCTTTGTGAAAACCCCTAATAAATAAGCTATTTGGCCCACCTGGTACCAGTAGGCTGAACTCACTTGCTAGTTCAAAGGCCTGTAAGCAAATGTCCCATGAGTGGTTGTGCACATGAGAGCAGTGGGGCCTCATCCACTCCCCAAAACACACCCTGCCCAAATTCTGGCTTTTTCAGACCTGAGCAGCCCCCAGGAAAACACAGAGTAGGTAAATCACTGCCCATCCCCCCTCCCTCATTGGATTGCTCTCTGCCACCCTCCCCCCTTGGAAAGGGAAGGGATGCACTCACTCCATACTCCCAACACTGGCCTCACCTCAGCCAGATACTGGGGCACCTCCCGAGTGAGGTGAAGGGCAGACAGTCTTTTCCAGCAGTCACATGCTTCACCCAGCTGGAATCACCGCCCCCCCACCTGCTCCCTGCAAAGCATTCCTTATTAGGGTAAGCTGCATCCAAGTCCTCCGCTTTGTTCCTGTCGGGGTACTCGGGTGGGTGGCAGCAGGCCTGATACTCAAGGAATCCCAGGTATGTAAGATCCCAGGAGGCTCATGGCTTGCAGCTGACTGGCCATGCATGGTTTCCCGCCAACAGTCAGAGGACATTTCTCCCCTCCGGCCCACCCACCACCTTCACAGTGCGCTTCCAGACCTCTCTCTCCTTCGGCCAAGCTCCTGCAGCAGAGGCTCAAGGATCTGGGTTTTCTGTGTCCAGAATGGCAGCTGGCAGAGCCCAACCCACCACACTGATGCGGGGAACGCTCTCACCTGGGTTCACCTGGAGCTGGGAGCCCCTGAAAGGAAGACATTTTCCGTTTTAACCCAGCTGTTTTCCTCCACTCTGTGTCATCTTGACAAATGTCACTGATGATCCCAGTTGTAGACGTGCAGCAGTCTTGATATTTTGCAACACAAAGAAGCAAAGACAAAACCATACCTTCCTTAATTAAATGAGTCAGGGTGCTCCATTTGAGAAACACGGGAGGACTCTCTAGGTGAGAGGGGAAAGAGCAGGTGACACAGCTCTTTGTTTCCTGCCTGCCAGGGGCTCTCACCTGAATCACCGACAGAGCTGCCTAGAAGGCTGGGATGTGGAGACTACGTGAAGCCACCATGCACACTGGGGACTGACTGTGAACCCACGTCTCTCCCCTTAAGGACGCTTAGCACAGTCTGGGATGTGTAAATAGGACTCTCCAGAAATGCTAGCAATTACAGGGAGCTCACAACCAGATAATCCAGCCCACGTGCGCGGTGCCGCCTCTACAGTGTCCCTATCATGCCCGCAGGCAGCATGTCCCAGGTTCCCCACAAGGTCACCATTGCCACCCTGGTGATGGGGAGTCATTGGGCCAGTCTAGAATGGGACTGAGGAATTCAACTTTTTCAACAGTCTGGTCCTTATCATCTGGGATCCTCGACGATACAGCCTGTCTACCCACCATCTCCCCTGCCCAGGTAAGGCCACCTTCCAAGGCCGATTTCCTCTCTCCCAATCCATTCCTGTTCTACAACCTGCCCTATAGCCTGTCCTGCAGGGACGGCCCCGTTAGGGAAGACCCATCATGCATGAGGCCTCTGTCGCCTGCACAGCAACCACATCAGAAGACCAAGGGTCACACCACATAACGGTGTCACAGAGGTCACCTGATTCCTCCTGCCCCTCCCCACCCCACTCCACCCTCTCAGGGGGGAACTGGATGAACACATGCCTCCCCTCAGCTCTCACCCTCTGAAACCCGTTTCCCTGGGCCTGCCCATTTCTCCTTAGCTTGCAAACTGAAGAAATGCCAAAGGGGCCTTACCTTGTCAGAAACTGCTTTCATTTCAGTTGAACTGGCTGATTGGATTAGTCCCTTAACTGACCCCAGAGGACAAAGAATTCACAAGCAGGGGTACATTGCCCCACCTACCTTGTGTGGGTGGTCTTCCTTGAATTCGCAGACTTCCTCCACTATTTTCTGTAAAGTGAGTCACCACAGCTTCCAGCGCCTTAAGAGGAAAATCTGGAGGGAGATTTCTTATGCTTCTGATAATAATGTTCAAAGTAACGCATGAGAAAACTCTCGACATTATTAGTCATTAGAGGAATTGAAATCAAAACCATGAGTTACCATTTTATACTAACTAGGGTGGCTATAATAATAATACTTTCTAAAAGCAGAAACTTACAAGTATTGGTACAAATGTGGAAGAATTGGAACTCTTGTACTTCGCTGGTGGGAATATAAAAAGGTGCAACCTCTGGGGAATACAATGTTCAGTTCCTCAAAAACTCAACTGAACTTAACGTAGGATCCAGCAATTTCATCCCTAGGTATACATCGGAAAGAATTGACAACAGGTTCTCCAGCGAGTACTTGAACATGAATGTTAGTAGCTGCGTTACTCACAACAGCCGGAAGGCAAATACAACCCAAATGGTGATCAACCCACAAACGAATGAACAAAACTGTGGCATTTACACACAATGGGCACTTGTTCCGCTCTGAAAAGAAGTGAAGTGCTGACACATGCACGCTGCAGTGTGGCTGGCTCTCAGGAACACTGCCACACAGAAGAAGGCAGACAAAAAGGTCACGTAGTACATGATGCCACTTCTCTGAAAGACCCAAAAAGGTAAATCTATGGAAACAGAAAGCAAATTGGTGTTTGCCTGCAGGTGGGGAGTGGGGGGAGGGGGGAGAGAGTGGGGCATGGCTGCTTAAGGGGAATGGGTTTTTCATCTTGTAGTGATAAGAATGTTCTGGAAATAGAGAAGGGTGGGGGCTGTACAACCTGTGAATGCGCTAAATGCCACTGAACTGTTCGCTTTAAAGCGGTTGATTTTATGGGTCAGGCATACCTTGTAGATGCTGTGGGTCGGCTCCAGGCTCCCGCACTAAGGGGAGTGTTGCCATGAGGGGAATCACGTGAATGCCTTGGTTTCCCAACGCATATAAAATTCTGTTTACACTATACTACAGTCTACTAAATGCGATGGTACCATGTCTAAAAGATGTATGTACTTTAAAAAGTGCTAACCATCTCCTGAGTCTGTTGCTAAAAAGTGCTAACCATCTCCTGAGTCTGTTGATGAAATGGTTCTGATATAATTGCTTGATGAAGAGTTACCACAAACCTTCACTTGTAAAAAACACACCTGCAAAGCACAACAAAACGAAGTATGCCTGCTTACAAATTTCACCTCAATTACAACAAAATGTTAACACATATAAGGGAAAAAGAATAAAAAAGAAGTATCGATAGCTGGGTGGGCTTTCAGATGCGGTCTTCCTTCGCCAGAACGTTGGATAGCGGAGATGCATCTTCCCGGCCAAGCTGCCTGTGGTTCCAGGCCTGCAGCCACCTCTTCGCTCTCAAAGACCCTTCACTGCCGGCTGCGTCCTGCTTGGCTGAATACCCAGGAGACCCATGGAAATAGGATAGACTTCCCTAGCCAGAAGGTCAAACTTGTAACAGTTTACTCAGGTTTATTAGCATATAAAAGTAAAATACTTCATTACAGACCACAACTTAGAGCCATTAAAAGGGCTCTTGATTATATATGAGAACTCAGAAATGATTAAAACTAATTCTACCTAGAAGTTTCAGCTCGCTCATTATAAACAAATAATAGCAGAAGGAAGTCGTGACCATCTACCCTCTGTTCTAATTTTAAAATGTGAATAATTAACCTTCCAGGAAAAAAAGCACAGAATTTTTAAAAGCAGTTTAATCCAGTAAGTGCCTGACGCAGGAAGAGGCGCGCACTGTGGAACAGACCGCGTCGCCGGACGTGCACAGCGGCGGCTCCCAGGACTCGGTCGCGGCCTCAGCTCAACTACTGGAGCAGTTTCTCCCATGAGCTCTGCTTTCAGGCACAATACTGACTTCAGTGGGGATTATGGCTTGTGTAAAAGGCATAAAACATTCACATTTTTGCTACGTCAAATTTTGTTCCCCAAAATGCTAAGTTACTACAGTTCATCTTCTAAGAATCAGTTTCTCCTAGGTGTAGAACTGCTCATACTTAGAGATTGTTCCTTAAGGTTTGTATCTCAAATGAAATATTTATTACTGGATGCAACTGAACAAAAGGTGTTGTTCAGCAGTAGCCTTATGGGAATGAAGGTCGGTGGTCCAGACGGTTCGGTGCCCCTCCATTGTCACACAGAAAGCCACATCCTTCCCGGACCTCTCAGGGGAAGCTAGTGAGCGAAGTGTCCCAGGAAACTTCTCTAAAAGGATCCCTTCACTACACGGAGACTTGGGGGGAGGGGCCAATGCAAGGGTAACTGCCCCAGTGCAAATTACTTAAGTACCCTAAATACCTTCTTTCAGAGAAGGAGAGAGAGAGAGAGAGACGGAGAGAGAGGGAGAGAGAGGGAGAGAGAGAGAAAGAAAGGAGAGAAAGAAAAAAGAAAAGAAGAGGAAGAAGAAATAACGAAGAAATTAGGAGAGCAATCCAGAAGCAATTAACATTGGAAGCAGAAGGGACCCAACTAAACATTAACGACCACTTCTAGCTGTCTTTGACAGCACAGCATCCTGAAATGCCCACCTAGCTTTTAGAGACCACGGAGAGGCAGGGGTTCAAAACCCTGCCTCTCCATTTACCTGCCTCTCCATTTAGACGTCTGTGACCTTGAATAAGTTCATTAGCTTATCCCAGCCTTTTTTTTTCTTCCTCCAATAGGAATGACCCCACTGATTGCCTGGAATCGTAGGTCTGAGTGAGAGAAGGAGCTTAAGCGTCCACCCAGCCTGGGTCCCTTTTCCTCCCCTGGTGTCTGAAGTCCTAACACCCTCACCTGTGCCAGCATTTGAACAAGTGACCCCAAGATGTACTCCTGTGGTATGCATACTATTTTGAGCTAAAGGCAACTGAAACCCCACAAGAGAAAAGTCTGCCCCTCTGCCCCTTTAACTACCTAGAAGAACTTGAATTGGGAGCCTTGCCCATAAGACATTACAAGACAGAACCTTTTTTTGTCTACCTCTAGGGCAGGGCAGACTCCTCATTACTGAACACCTACTCTTCTCCTCGTGCTGCAGTGACGCTCTGAGGCCCCAAAGTGCCTCACCCTGGCCTTAGCTCAGGATGCCACACACATGCGCCACTTTAACTTTCCACCCCGGCCCTCGCACACATGTGAGCATTTGTCATGGGCGTTGATGCCACACCGGGAAATCAGAACACAGCCGATGCAATTGTATTTTTTATTAAAAAAAAAAAAACAAGTTAAATAAAATAGTGATCGGTTCTATGTAAAACTGAACTGGAGTCCATAGTTCATGGTGGGGGAGGCGGAGGAGAAGGAGATAAGGCTGTGGCTGTAGCAGCTGCTTTTTCTTCATATCTGGGAGGCAGTTCAGACGAGAGCTGCGGAGTGTGCGTGCTCTCGGAGGACGGAGGAGCCCCGGAAATAGTGTATATGGGCACATGCTCCCTCGCAGAGGCCGCGCCTTGGCCCTCAGGAGCCGGGGTCCTGCTGAAAAGAGAGAGAGGACAGGAAAGGGAGGAGAGGGAAAGAGTAACACACCTTAAAAAGGAGGTTCTTTTCAAACATGCAAGGATCTAAGGAGCACTTTTTCCCACATTCTACTATTTATAGATACGTTTCAATTCCTTGTCCCTCACTTTCCTTAGCGCCGATTGTAACATTAGGACAGTCTCATTCCTATCGTCATTTCCTTTGTCACTGAAAAGACAGGGAGCACAAATGTAGAGGGACCATCCAAAGAGCGCACACACACACATGCACACATGCACACACGCATGCACACACACAAGTCACTGTTCTCTGCTGCTTTGTCCCCTAAGGTGTCTAACAAAAGGCAGACGACCTTATGCAAATGGAGAATTAAATCATTAGGCCACAAACTGGGAGGAAGCAGGAAGGCGTGCTTCATTAACAGGGTGGGTGTCAGCCACAGGCCAGCCCGCCTGCATCTGAGTTTACATGCTGCTGCGTTCTAGGGGTGTGATCTCTAAGCCTCAGTCCCTCCCCCGTAAAATGGGGAGAGCAGTGCACACCTCCTGAGACTAGGAGAATTACATGAGGTCATGCGAGAGAAGCCAGACTCTGGCCCGCAGAAATCATCGAAGCAATAGTAGGAGTAGTTTTTATTTTATTTACTAATGTTAACAGACGTTTCTTTTAGGGCTTGGAGAAGTTCATCATTGGCGAAAACAGTAGAAAAAGTCACTAACAGAATCCTACAAATGTCCAGAACCTAACCTCCCCTTCTCCCATGCAGGGCAGTTCCCACATCCATCGCTGGTAGGATCGCCAGCTCACCACCCCGTCTGAAGCACAAGAACACACGCCTGAGAAGGCGGGTGGCCAGCCAAGGTAGCACCACCCCCAGCATGCTCACTGCGCCCCTCAGGCCCTGCTTCTCACTGCGTTCAAAAAGGCACAAGTCTCAGGGCCTGGAAAGTGGCCTGTCACCGAGTCCTGCTCATCCGCTCACCTGCCCTGTGAAATCTCCTAGCATTCCTTCCTTCACTGCCTGCATCCTGGTTTCCCATTCGAGAAGGTGCCAGAGACATCGCCAGCCCTGCTCCTCCTGGCACTTCAGGAACTCCTTCCCGTCACGCCTGCCCCTGTGGGCCCTCTACAGGTCATAAGTCCCTGCCCTCCTGGTTCCAGCAACCTCTCCCCAGTTCCTTTTCTCAGTCAAGACCCAGCCTCTCCAGTCTACCTGGAGAAGCCACATCTCACTACTCCTCCGTCACAAGCGCCTCCCCATCTTCTCCACACCTGCACCGAGCTCGGTCCCACCTCCTCCTCAGGCAACAGCATCCACTGTCCCTGTCACTCACCCTTGACCTCTGTCTGCTCTTCCTCACTGTCCTGTCCATTCCAGGTTCCTTCCCACACACCATGGTTTTAGGCTCCTGTTACCTCAGGTCTGTCCTTGGACTCAGCCCCCTCCAACCTTTGCCCATTGTGGACTGGGCTAACTAACCACTGCTTGTGGCCCACTGGGCTGACTCCAGAACCTACAACTGCATCCCTCTGCCTCAAAGAAAAGGCACTTAGATGTCTGCTATTGCATCTGATCACTGATACACCCCCTAATTTGTGGGGTGGGGCTGTGGATCTTATATTTCCCTTCAATCAATCTGAGAAGGCTCTGAGGCCCAGGGAACAACTTATTATTGAGGGGAAAAGGCAGCTTGGTCAGGTCAAGTGCAAGTGACTTTAGCCAGTCACTCAGGTGCCTCCGTTAGAGGTCCCCTGGGGCACTGCACCTCTCCACAATCTAAAGCAGCAAGTGGGGGGCCTCCAAGCCCTCACTCAGCGCTCAGTGTGGCTGATGAGTTGTTGAACATTTTGAGGGTCGCCCCTGCTAGGAACACACAGTAAAATGCCTGGAGAAGGCTTCAAGTGAGCTGAGCACAACCACTTTTATAATTTGCAACCTACATGCTGCCCAAAGTGCCCTGAAAGGCACTGTTAATATTAAGGCAATAATTCTTTCATAATGTCAGCAAAAAAAGATATTCATACTCTGATGTTTACTCCTGTCCAACAGCCTTAAAGCTGATTTGGCTTAAATTCAGGTACAGGCCTAAAAAGGTTAAAATGCTACCCATGAACTTCAAATGGAAAGTCTTACCCATGGTTAAAAATACTGTAATAGGAAGGTGGACTTTCATTTGGAAGCGAACTGTTAGCCCCAGGACTTCGAGGTGCTGCAGGAGCTGAAGACTCAGGAAAGTAAGGTGGTGGAGGGGGCGGGAATATTATCACAGCATCACCTAAGGAAACAATATTTTGTTGAAGATCCATGAGTAATAAATGCAAACAAATTAGCAAGAGAAAAATAAATTAATTACCTATTTGGCCCATCGATAGAAATGGTCAAAACACCTGTGCCAAGTCCAGAATTAAAAAGAGGACTGATCAGACTTACAGAGACAGAGGTTAGAAGTTCCCAGGCGCTGGGAGCAAGGGGGATGGGTGCTGGTGTCTCCTGGGTGCCAAGTCTCTGTGAGGGGTGACGGGAAACTTCTGACGGTCACGAGGGGTGATGGCCGCACAGCATTGCGAAGGTATTTAATGCCACCGCACTCTTAAGGAGGGTCAGGGTGGTGAATTTTATGTTACACATGTTTTAACACAATTTTTAAAAAAGTTTTCCTATACTTCAACGCAAGTCTGAGTGACAGTGCTTCAATGAAGCATTTCCTAATAATGTGCCTTGCTTACCATGTCTACAGCTTTAAAGCTTTTCTTGTTTTTAACTTACAATTTTCATTCATCGAAAGCTGACTGTTGGATAAAGTGTCTTGTCACTCACATGCAGTTTCACCTCTGAACAAATGACAACCAGATACCCTACAGCCTAGTGTTGGCATTCCACAGCTGTGGTTTATGCTCTTGTAGTCTTTTATCCACCGGCATTTCACCCAAGCCTCACAAAACAAAGTTAAACTCAAACATCTTGTTTTTAGCGTTACCAGCACACACACCTGTGTTTTGGGGACGAGACACTCGGGACCAGATGCAAGCGCTAATCTGTGTTCCGATTCCAACACAAAATGCACCAGGTGAGTTGCCCAGAAAATTCTAGCCCTGAGGCAAGCACCACTACATAGAGGTTTGAGGACATCCTTTGGGAGTTGGTGGCACCAAATGACAGCACAGGAAACATGAAGGAGGGGAGAGCACTTCTCTGCGGGAAGGAGCTGGGTTTGCAGGGGCAGCGGGCGGCAGATCTGATGCTTGCCTCGGCAGGGACAGGACTCCGTAAAGCTCCCAGGGTTCCATTTGCCAGTTACCAAGCCAGCATGGCCCTGACCAAGTTCTTTAACCCCTCTAGACCTCGGCTGCCACACCTGTAAACTGCAGGCCATAACTGCACCTGCCTCAGAGGATGGTAGGAGGATTGGATTCCTGTGCAGCCATTGAAACAGCATTGGGCCCAGAGCAAATCTTCTCAGCTGCTCTGTACCCTCAGAGGTGCCTTCTTCTCACTGCCCAGCAAGGGGCACTGATCTGCATGTCTGACAAAAGATTCCCAATTGCCAGCCGTGGTTCCACTCTCCACGGTGGTGCCTGAAGCACTTCCCGGGAGGTAACTTAGTCCTTCAGAAAACCCATTACCTCTATCATTCCTAGTTGTTCGAGCTTTCCTCGCTAACCTAGACTCGATAAAACATAATCGTTGTCTTCTCATTTTTTTCAGAAGGTCTGGGTAGGTCAGAGGAAACAAGGTTAAGCGCTCACTTTTAATTACACACTGGGGAACACAGGACCGGGACATAAGCCTCTAAGGCAGGCCAGTGACCTATCAAACACAAACAAGGAAATGTTCAAAGTCACCCGTTATCTCTGGGGCTTGTCCTTCCTACACAGTCCTCTCCCAGCCCTCCCTCACCTTGTGATCTGCTTTCACCAGCAAATATGTCCCATCGACCCCTGGGGTTTCCCTTTCCCCAGGCCTGAAGGACTTGAGGTTCTCTGTGCGTTCACAACACAGACCCCTTGAGAGAGGACTGTCTCCTACACCTGCCTGCGTACCCAGGGTCCAGCGCTGAGTGTGTCCACAATGCAGACATCGCTGGTGTATCTACTGGGGGGTTGGGGAGGCTTCCAGGGAACAGCTGAATTCTGGGACTTAGGTCCAAGAACTGCCTCTTAGTCCCCCAACTTCCCTCATAAGGCAGAACTGACCTTTGAGAGACAATGTCCAGGACCTTATCAATTGTGCCAAAAGTCACAAATGATTTATAAAACCTTAACCCTTATCCCATAATATCAAAGGAGAAAAAACAAGGAGCTAGGGTGTCAGATTTTCACAGGTGTGATGGACTTAAAGGGTTAAGTGGCAAAGACTTTAAACTATGATGCAGTGCAGTGCGGACATCAGACTGAACTGCCCAGGGGCCTCCCCGCCCCAGCAGCAGCAACCCTGCTCCCTGATTCCCCTCCCATTCCAGCCACTGGGACGGAGGCACTCAGAAGCTCTCCTGATAGCAAGTCCAAAGGGCACACCTCAAAATGCTCTCGATGAAGAGAAGACTGTGCACTCCACCAGTGCCTTCATATCTGGGCCCCACTTTGCTGCCAGGAAGGACTTGGAATGGTCTCTACTGGGTGAGCCCTTTCGTCATGTGACCACTACCCAGAACACCTGGGGAAGATGGAAACAGCAGACACAGAAATACAGCTCCATGCGCTGGGGAGGGTGCTGTGCAAGGGCCAACCCACCTGGGTTTGGGTCTTGGCTCTGCCGCTGGCTACTGTTTGACCTTAGGCAGGTTATTTGGTGACCTTGGGCCTCAGGGTTAAGAGTTCATTCATCTCTAACTTGGAGGTACTATGAGTACCTGCCTCAGTAGGTTGTTGTAGGTGTGAAGGGATTTCACACAATAGGCCCTTGAAGAGCACATGCTAACAGCACTTAGATGGGTGTTTGGCACAAGAATAAACGTTATGTGTGTGTTAGCTATCATTAAGACATAACTAATACCTGTACTGTCCCCTGACATATATAAATGCAGAAAGAAGCAAGCTGGGAGCACCAACCCTGGCTGGGTGCAAGGACTGTCTGCGTCCACCTGCCCATCCTCCCTGAGTCCTGGCCGCAGGGCCCACATCTCAGGGAAGTGCCCACTGTGCTCCGTGAGCCCTGATGGCTCTGGCTGCAGCCCCGACACAAGAATCATCTCACTCGCACCCTCCTTCTCTGTTCCCTCCATGCTTTATGCTCTGGGGTTCTCTTTGCCTGGCCTTTTAGATGTCAAGGCTGTGGCTTCAGAGCTTCATTCTTTCAAGAGTGGGAGACTGGGAAAAAAAAGTAATTTGCAAAGATGAGAAGCGATGGGGTTTTTCCCTGATTGTGTGAAGCTGAGGCCAACGCTCCTGGTGGTGTTCTTTGGGGAGTCGACTCTGGGATAATCCATCTATTCAGCAGGACCCAGGGGATCCAAAAGGAATTTCTGGGCATTCCATGGGGGAAAGAAGTGACAGGTGTTGTCACACTTTGTTTTCATTTGTGCCTCTGCTTCCAAACTTTGCTCTAATCCTGAAGTTACAGAAAGTAAAGAACAATGAAAAAAACGGAAGGCCCTCAGAATATAGAGGACCTGGAAGTTAGTGCTGGAAGGAACCGTAGAAGTGCAAAGCTCATTTTATGGACATGCAAACCAAGGCCACGAGAGGTTAAGGACTTACCCAAGGCAGTCAACCAGAGACAGTTGGGGATGAGAACTCACGTGCCCACCAAGGTAAAGTGCCACAGGTTTTAGTGTGAGAACAATGGGGGAAAGAGAATCACTTGGCAGGTCCCTAAGGTGACAGAGGACTCACAGAGGTTCTTCTCACTTTCCTCTTGATTTGCTTTGTTAGCTCAAAGTCACCAATTAAAGTCCCAAAGCTTTTGCTAAATAGCAACGAATTGCTGGGACAAAATGATGTGTATAAGGACTCCTCTGGGGCTTACCTTTGCAGCAGCACTGGGCGTGTGTGTGTGTGTGTGTGTGTGTGAGTGAAAGAGAGAGACAGAGACGGTGACTCTAGGCCAGACCCAAGGGCAGCCCAGGGAAGCCTGGATGCAACAGCCACTGCCATGTGAGCAAGCACAGGAACGACAGCCACCCACCTACGGTGACCTGGACAGGCTCCGTGCTCTGGGTCTGTCTCTCTTCACTTTCGGAGGCATGCTGGTCCTCACTCAAGTTGTTTCTCCTCTTAACGTGGGCCACCACGAAGAAACACAATCCCATGAGCACAATCAAGGGCCCCAGGATCTGCAGGGACAGGAACCCACAGATCTGGGACTCCTCGTTGGCAGTGTCTGTGTCATTCAGCGTCTCCTGCTCCCAGTCTGGGCCACAGCCAGGGACCCAGATGCCCAGTATGCTGATGAGCATGCCGCTGGTCAAAAAGAGAAATCCAAAGATGAGGCACTGGGCAAACTGGCGGCTCTCTCCACAGATGAAGGCTCGGTCAGGGTCCGCCTGGTGGCCTCGAAGGCGCCCCTCACGGAACTGCCGTAGCGCCCGGGAGCGGGCCAGGATCACAGCCGCAAGCCCCACCACAGCACACGCAGGCCCGACGACCTTCAGCACCATGCTGCAGTCCGGGAGGGGTTTGTATTGGCATGCTTGGAACCCGAAGATGGACAGCAGGACTCCCACAAACAGCAGGATGGCGCCAAAGACGAAGAGGAAGAAAATGAGCATGCTGACATGCCGGTCTTGCTGGGCCCCGCCTGGTTCGGCGGCTGCAGGAGACATGGCCAGGAGAGGCCCCTGCCCCAGGGCGGGGTGGGGCGTGTTCCTTTCCCTCCAGTGGTGTCCACAGCTCTGCAAATACAACCAAACTTGAAATTAAAGTGGGCACAGGTGTTCCGGACCCACCCTGTCCTGTTGCTGGCCATCAGAAGTCACACCAGGATGAAATCATAGGGAGTAGAACTCTATCCAATAGACATACTGCAGGACAATGAATTGGCTTATGAGTCAGAAGGACTGGCATTCAGAAACTCCTGAATACTTAATTTTATGAAGATATTCAAGAAGAGGAAATGCAGTTACCATGTACCTAACAATATATCTAAAAAACCAAAACCAAAACTCTTTATGGGGCTATAAATTACGGCATAGAGAACATAGTCAATAATACTGTCATAATTATGTGTGCTGTCAGGGGGTTACTAGACTTACTGGGGTGATCACTTTGTAAGTTATATAAATGTCTAATCACTATGTTGTACATCTTAAACTAATGGAATATTGAATGTCAACTGTAATTTTTTAATTTTTAAAAAGATTTTATTTATTTTTAGAGAGAGGAAAAGGGAGGGAGAAAGAGCGGGAGAGAAATATCTATGCGTGGTTGCCTCCTGTGCACCCCCCACCAAGAACCTGGCCCACAACTGAGGAATGTGCCCTGACTGGGAATCAAACTGGCAACCCTTTGGTTTGCAGGTGAGCAGTCAATCCACTAAGCCACACCAGCCAGGCTAATTTTTTTTTTATTTTTAGTAAATATTTTTTTAAAAACATAGAGCAAAAGTAACCGGATGTGGCTTTTCCTGTTCTAAGTCTTACAAACTCACACTCCCAGGCAAAAAAAAAAAAAAAAACAATGGTGAGTGAGGGAAGAACCACAAGGATTATTTTTGATTTGCAGACGTCCCACATTTCATCACAGCTGCTCTGAGCATTTCCATGTCAGTAAATTTTTGTTCAGTAACTAACTTTCCATTTCCTGTTTCAGACCCGCAGCAACTTTCCATTCCATGCTTTATTCTAAGGCTACATCGACAGGAGAGCCAAGTTTCAATTGAATGGGAAGGCAGTTCAGGAACCCAGTGGGCTTAGTGGTTAAGTTACTTCTGTCAAAATGTGATTCTTGAGTTCTCACTCAGGGTCTCCCTTGGCCTGGAATCTGGTGGCTGGGCTGCTCGGGCCTGGGATGACTGGGGAGGGTGGCAGAGCCGGTGAGGCGGAGCCCTGTCTCCCAGGTGGCCAGGCAGCCTCTCACTTGCCCCACTCCTTGGTGCCACCCACTTCCACAAAGAGGTTGAGGCTGTTAAAAACAAACAGCTGATAAAATCACCAGTTACAAAGCACTAAACGGCAATAGGACTTGACTTTGAAAGAAGAGCATGAGTGACATCAAGTGAGAAAGCACCTTCCACAAGATCACCCAAGCCCTGTTCTTCACCGGGATCACACCCTAAATCTGGAGCGGCTGTTTCAGAGTGATCTGGTGCACACTCACCGACTTCGGTATTCAGTTACCTGGTTTACTCTACTCTAATGGGTGGGTGTTTTACCAGGACCCTTCAAGCCGGGCATTCAAGAAGACACTCCCAGCATGAAGACTGTCTTCACTGCTCAAGGAAAGAAAATCTTTAAAATACCTCATGCCGTTTGCATCCATGGTTACATGAAGGAGCTCAAGACGGGGGCCAAGGCCATCTGGACAAACCCAAACTGTGACCAAGCTGGGTCAGTGTGGGTAATGAAAGCAAACAGCCTGTCATAGATGAGGAAGTACTTTTCCAGGAAAAAGTATGATAGAATCAAAAGGAAGTTGAAGAAAAAAGGAAGTGTAGGAGGGAAATAAGATTTTATTTTTAAACTTGGACAAACTATATTTATGAAGATGCAGTGAAGCTGAGACAAAGATTTAAAGTATTGCACTAATATTTTTGAAAATTTCTGAATCATGTTATCCCTTTTGCTGGTTCTGCGATAAGCGCGATTCTCTGCTACAAAGTCCTATCAGGGATTCATTGTGTTCCCGGCACCTTCCGTTTTGAAGTGAGTTGCGAGGCTTCAACCATCTCAAGGCAAATCCCCAAACACCAGTAAAGAAAATAGAAACCCCAGACTGGATTTTGGCCTCTTTCCGTGGCCTAGCGGAGTAAGACCTGATGTGTTAGTCCCTGAAGCAAAATAACGTATGGGTCAATGTGTCTGTCGATTCTCTCCATACATGAACTCACAATCAGACACACAGACATCTACACTAACAGAAAATTTAACCTTTTCCAAATACCAACCTACTCTTAATTTCGCCGAAGCCAAATTCGCCTCCCTAACACTCTATCCCTTTTCCTAAGGGTTTCCAATTCAGCAGCACCTAAGAACTTGCAAAGCTCTGGTCCGGTTGGGAATCCAGGCAAAAAGGCAAACGTCTTTCACGGGAAACAGCCCCGCGGGTTTTAGGGGGCTGCGGCGCAGCAGCCCCGAGCTGCTGGGCGCACGGTTCTCTCGGGCACAGGTCAGCGCGCGGTCCCGGGCGCTGGCGCCGCTCCTGGCTACACGCCTCGGGGTAACAACGCGGCGCCAGCCCCGCGGCCAGCGAGCGCAGGTTCCCGGGACACGGTGAGGCTCGGAGTCCGGAGTCGCTTACCTGCGGCTTCGTCTAGCGAGCGCGCTGGCTGCGCCGGGGGCGCTTCCCAGGAGCCTGACGTGGGTTTGGGGGTAGGCGCTCAGCGCTGCAGCGCAGGCTGCGGGCTGCGGGCAGCGGGCTGGTCAAGGATCCCCACTGCACGCTCCCACCTGCGGAGGGCGGGCCGCCACTGTATTTACAGGAGGAGGCGGCGCCGGGAGGGCGCGGCGCCCGGGACGGCAGGCAGGGCAGGGCAGGGCCGACTGCCGGGAGCTGGCCGTCACCGGGTGCTGCCCTTCGGGGAAGGAAGCGCACCGGCTTGGCTGTGGAGAGCGAGGTGCGGCTTCGCCGCCCAGGGCTGGAGGACCTGGCCGCTTCTGAACCCGTGGCTGTGCGCGAAGAACCCGGGAGTAAATGAGCACCTGCACCGCCCCCAGGCCCGCAGCCCTAGGGGAATCCGGTGGCGAGTTGAGGGTCTCCTGGCAGTCCAGACTGCGCGCTGCGCGGGCTGAGGCTAGGTTCCAGGGTTCGGAGGAGGGGGCGTGAGAAAGGGAAGCGGAGTTTGCCCTACCAGCGTGGCTGCAGCCTGGGGACCCCCGAGTTCCCGTCGCCGCTCTCTCCGCCGCCCCGCGGCCTGGGAAGGGTCCATCCAGTAGCCCTGTGTTCCTGCTGCCGTTCCACAGACTTTGACTTGGGGTCACTGGAGCAAGTCCTCCGCTGAGAGTTCCCCGATGAAGAGGTTATAGAGATACCAGGTCACAGAAACTCGTGCGCCATTAGAATATGAGACAAGGGTTCTCCACATCCGAGCCGGTGAGATGTGAGGAGGTTCTAGCTCCTAGACTGAATGAAGCAAGACCCTGGCTGTCTCCATTCCTGGCCAGCCCTCCCTGCCTCACTCGGAGGTGTGCTCGCACCCCTCCTTGTCCCTAGAACCCCCTTCCCAGTTCTGAGTCGCTAATGATCTGCTGGAATTAAACTGGTAACTTTCCCTGCCCTTGAACCAGAAGGTTCAGGATGGGTTTGCTAATCCCCGTGCTATTTGTAACCTACCCGGTGACATGTGACAGGACCCAACTGTGCCACTTTGCACACCAGAAGTCAGGGCGTGTGGAGGTGAGTAAAGGGCTCAGCCCAAGCTCTAGGAGCCTTGGGGACTTCCTCATCCCCACCACTTTTCCTTAGCTTCCTGTCCACTTTGCCTGGAACCCGGTAAAGTTAAGGCCACTTGCATTAATTAACCTTTTTAAAGTACAAACACATAGCATACCTTAATATAGCAAGTTGTTCCCAGTAGGCAAAGTTGAGAAGAGTTTTAGCTACCTACGGGAAGTGAGAAGGAGACCCTCAAAGAAGCAGTCAGAGAGAGGCAAAGAGGGAGGGTGTTAGCTGGGCTCTGAGGGCTGGACACCTGGGTGGCTTCACCAGGGAAGCATACTGGACAGGTTCCAGGGTTGGAATTTGCTGGGGACACTTGCCCAGTGGCCAAATGTGGCCTTTTTCACACTTAGCACGCCCTAGCCTCTGCAAACTCCTCCCCCTACTAAATAAAGAACATTGGTTATGACTGTGATGAAGAACCCTAACTTGGTGACCCCGTGGTCTTGTGAGGCTCTGTGTTCCTCTCTTTACCTGCAGCCTAAGGCTCTTTGCTCTGTGGCTCCAGGTCTCAGAATGTTGGAGCCAGAAGGCAGTAGGGAGGCTAAAAACAGCTGTTTTTCAGTTGAGGAAAGTGAAGCCTTAGGAGAGAAAGTTAGTCCACAGCTGGTTAATGTGAATCAGATATACTGACTCTTCATTTTTCTTCCTAGGCACACCTGTCACCCAGAGGGCACACAAAGCCACAGACTAAAAAATGGCTTTTTTTATTACATGGCTTTTAGATCATTATAACCATACAGACACTGCATCCCAGGGATATTGCAGCAATCTGCGTCCAGGCTGCAGATAATGCTGATCAAAGTGTCAGGCATACCACCTTCCGGAAGGGCCTCAAAGCACACCTCACTAACGAGCAGATAGCCCGCAGCGGCGGTTGCATAACAGCGGTGGCACCAGTCTGTCTAAGACAGCAGGCCTGGACTATAGAATTTGCCCTCTCTGCTCAGGCCTGCTAACAACTCCTTGTACGAGAGGCCTTGTGTCTCCTCCTCCCTACTCATTCTTACCTTCTCCCTTATTTAGAACTCAGTCTCCAGTTGTGTTGTGTGTGGACCTGCAAGGGGCCTGTTGATACAGCTGCCCCTCTGGTGCCACATGACTGCAGGCTGGCCACACATGACAGGCTTGAATGTACTGGCACCAAGGACAATCAGATTAGCTTCCACTTGGAATATCTGCTGCTTGGACTGTTTGTGTCTTTTGGAGCTCGTTTGACTAAATTAAACTCCATGGAAACCAGTCATGGGTCAAGTATGAAAGACATACCCACCAGCCTTCAAGGAGCTGGTCTTGGTAGCAGACCTATTCTTAGGAAAGAGACCGGATGGCCCTGTCACTCTCTAAAACCAAATAGCCTTTCCCAGGTGGTGTAGTAGTGAGAAAAGACAAGCCCAGACAACATCCTTAGAAAAGCAGCATCAGACCATGCTTTAAAAAGTGGATGAACCTTGACTTCGGGAAGCAAATTCAGAGAATTAAGCCAAGGCAAGCATTCACGTATTCAGTCAGCAAATATTTGAGTGTTGACCATGTGCCAATAAACAAAATAGAACATCTTTTGCTGACGTAGAACTTGTATTTTAATGAGGAGAAAGATAATAAAAGAAACATGTAAATTATACGGAGTATTAGAAAGCACCAAGTGCAATGGAGAATCAGAAGCCACAGAAGGAAACTGGGGAGTGCTGGGGAGACTTCAATTTCAATAGGGCACTTAAGGAAGGCATGTCCCTGAAGGTGACATTGCAGCACAACTTGAAGGGAATGAGGAAGCAACCATATTCATAAACTAAGATTGCATAACAAATTACCTCTAAATTTAGACACTTAAAACAACTGAGATTTATTCTCTCTCTCAGTTCCCGAGGGTCAAGAATCTGGGAGCTGCTTAGCTGGGTGGTTCCAGCTCAGGGTGTCTCAGTCAAGCAGTTGGCTTAGGGCTACCTCCTCTGCAGGCCTGCCCAGGTGGTTCCACGGTGGCTTGCTCCCACAGCTGTGGGCAGGAGGCCTCAGTGTCTTGCCATGCGGACCTACCCACAGAGCCACCTGAATGTCCTCAGGACATGGCAGCTGGCTTCCCCCAGAGTGATCCAAGAGATAGCAAACGAGGAAGGCGTGGCAGTGCCTTTTATGATGTAGTCTCTGAAGTCCCACACCACGACTCTGCTGTATTCTATTTCTTAGAATTGAGTTGCTGAGTCTCGGGTTACACTCCACTTCTTGATGGGGGAAGTATTGAAGAACCTGATGTATTTTAAAATGATGAATTTGAACCTGTTTTAAAGCTGTGACAGAGAAATATAATGATATTTGGAGGAAGAAGGGAAGAACACTGGCAGAGGAAACAGCCAACGCAAAGGCCCTGAGGCAGGAACAGGGGGATTCAAGGAAGAAGGGGAGGCCAGGGTGCATGGAGCAGGAGGGCCAGACAGGGAGGAGTAGGAAAGGAGGTCAGAGAGGGTGGGTGTGTGGGTGAGCACGTGCACCAGGTTGTGTAAGGCTTTGCCGTGGGCCGTTATAAGTACTTCGGATGAGATGGGAAGACTTTGGAGGGGTTTTTTTCTTTTTCTTTTTTCTTTTAAGCAGAGTGTGATATGACCTGACTTATTTTTAAAAAGAAGACAGTTGCTTCTGGGTTAGAACAGCCTGAGGAGGAGGGAGGCTGGAAGGGAAGAGACCATTTAGGAAGCTATTGTAACCCAGGAGAGAGAGAACTCGGCCTGTGTTCAAAGGGGGCAAAGGCGACTGGGTTCTGTATATACCTCGAAGATGGGGTTTTCCTGGACTGGATTTGGGCTTGAATTCCAAGCTTTTTGGCCTGAGGACCTGGAAGGATGGTTCTGGCATTGACCCAGACTGGGAAAACTGAGGGCCGGTCAAGGTGGAAGGGGGAGTTTTGGGGTTCAGTTTTGGGCATGTTAACTGTGATGTCCACTAGACATCTGAGTGGAGAAGTTCAGTAGGCAGCTGAATGCACATGCCTGGCATTCAGGAATTCTGGAAGGAATATTCTCCTGTGGTCTATCAGCGATGCTTGTTACAAAATCAAGAAGGCTGGAGGAGCCCATACGTGCCGACTCAGCTACACCTGCCCAGTGACAGTCTGCTGTCGAGGCCTCCCAGAAAGCACGCAGTGAGGGGTGCAGCTGGGAGGGCTGACCTTCTGCTCTGTCCTCAGAGCGGTGACCTAAGGACCTTGTGTCCTTCGCTCCCGCAGCACTGGCCACGAGACACTCCCCAGGGCACTGCCAACCCGGAAAAGACGTGCTGGGCGAGTGGCGTGTTTTGGCTTGTAGAATTTGCTATTGCCATTTTTTTAGAATTGAAAAAATGACAGAAAGACAGTCAACCATTAAGACTGCCAGCCTCTAGGTTCTCTTTTGGTCTCTTGGTTCTGCCCCAGATGAGCCTTAGCACCCAGAAGCGTGCATTCCTCTCCCAGTTCCGGACATTTCCTGAGACTCCGCTGGGGCCGGTGTGCAGGAATTTCTTCTCCAGTGCTTGGTCTCGGGTCGACGTTTCATCAGTTATTCCCAGGACTGCCAGCAATGCCCCTGAACCTGGCAAGGCCCCATCGAGCTGCCAACCCCTGCAACAGGTGCTGTGGTCAGAGGAGGCTGAGCTTCCTGGACATTTTCCTCCTCCCCTACCCCTAAGTTGGACTTAGACCCAGGAGCCTGAGACACAAGATTGACTGATTTGACAAGCTTGAATTGAGGGTTTAGATTTAACTCCTTAGCTGATACCCAGTGCAGTCATTTTATTACCCCGGATGGTGCTATTATTTTGGCAAGGTTTATAACAGCTCAGCTTAAGTGCAGTTAGCTGGAGCCAGGGGTAGGGGATGCAGGGCGTTATCTGAGAGAGAGTGAGGGTTTGCCCGGCACTCACGTGGTCTCACTGGCGGAGGTCTCCACAACACCGAGAAAGAGTCACCACTTCCACAGCGGTGACAGCAGCCAGCAGCAGGCTACAGGAGACCAGACATTGACAGTAAGGGTTTCACAGAAATGTAGTGACCCCCTGGTGTCTTACGTTTGCTCCATCAAACACCTACCGCTAAACAGGCCCCAAAGGATGGATTATTTCTGTACAGCATGTAAAAGGGGGACGAGACAGAACTTAGTTTACATCCTGGCTTTGTCACTGGCTGTGTGACCTTGGCCAAGTAAACAACTTTCTGTGCCTCCGTGTCCTCACCTGGACTGTGGGAATAAGCAGACATACCTCAAAGGATGTCTTTCCTGGCACATGGCGAGCCACTGGTAAATGTTTTTCTCTCTGGTCTCTGGCTACCTACCTCACCTTCCATCTGTGGCCCTTCTCCTTCAGGGAGGCTGACCTGACGAATCCGTGGGGAAAGGAAGGAGAAGAGCAAGGAACTCGGAGCTCTCAGGGGAAACAGAGTGAGGCCGTTTCAACTTCTAGTGCTGAGCTTGCGGTGGCTTGAGCTGCTGCCAGCACACCTGGCTTCTCCCTGCAGCGCATAGCCCTGGGGTTTCCAGATGTCCTGAAAGGTGTGTATCACATGGTCACAAAGCTCACCATCCCAATAGTTATCTGTCTTATCTCCTCTGTCATTCTACTTCTGCTCCACCCTCACCTGCAGCCACCAAAACTCCTGCAAAGTCCTTGCTGCTGTGGTGTCCCTGAGGGGTATGTGGGGGCCCTGCCAAGGCGTTCTCCCCAGCCAGTCAGCAGCCGGGGTTCAGGCCTCGATCCACCTCACCTGTTCCAGTTCCACCTGAGTGTCTCAGGCCCCATTGCTTCGACCCTGGTTCTCGCCCTGCACTTCCTGGCTGACACTTACGATTGCAGAAAGGATTAAAAGCAGCTTACAGGGCTCCAAAAATATAGCAAGCTGAAATAAATAAGAAAATAAATGAGAAAAAGAAGCAAAAGGTTCACAGCATTTCTTGTCCTATTCAAACAGCTTGCTGGTAATGCGCAGGGAGGGGTGAAATCATTTTGACATTGTCCATACAGGTAACTTACCTGTTTCAGGATCAGATGCGGTAACCTGTCTAAGACACTTGGAGGTGACTCCCAAAATGGCCCTACCCAGACACCTGGGACTGCAGTGGCGCTGTACGTGGGGACCTCAGCACCTGGGTGCAGCCTCACCAGGTGGCATTGGTCACACACTTGGCTTCTCTCACAGCCACTGCTGACCTAAAAAGTAAAGCAATAAGAACCTGAACACCTGAGACCTGAGAGTCTGATAAATTAAAAGGCAGTTTGGCAGGAAGCCACCCCCCCGAATGCCCCAGATATTAACAAAAGGCGCCTTGTCGCACACAGCCACAGAATGCAGGTAGGGCCAGGGCTTGGGGCAGTGTTGATTTAGAAAGAAGAAAATGAAAACTTCTTTGGGGCTTTTTTTCCCCTAACCTACCTCACAGGGTTATTGAAAGGATTAAATAAATATAGAGAGAACGGCCTGCTGAGATTTGTGCCCAGAGGCAATTCCAGGAGAAACGTCTTCTCCTGAAGAGTGGCAGCAGGTGACCCCACATGGACCTCCCCTGTGGTTTTGGTGGTGGATGCATCTCGTTTGCATTCTGTAACAAGCCCATGAGGTAAGTGCCACTGTGCCCACACTCAGAGAGGGCAGGCAGGTCTGACCTCGCCTGGTCGCCTGGCCGGGCAGAGGCAGAGCCACGTGGGGAGTGCCATGCTTCTCTCCTCTCCTGGGTGGGCCTGTCCACAGCATCCTTTCTCACGGCGCAGGGTGGAAGCTATAGCTACATGTTCAATGTCAGTTTAGAGTCGCTCAAGGGCAAGCTAACAAACTCCCATTCACTCTTCAATTCTGTCCTTACATGTCATTTCCCCAGAGAGACCTACTCTAAATAAGCCCTGGCTCCCCACACCACCTCCACCCCATCATTTTCAGAGTGCCTGGTCCTTCCCACTCAGGGCACTCATCATGAGCACAGTTAGTTGTTCTCTCTTTGAGACCACTTCTCTCCTACCCTTTGCTCTTTAAACCACCATGTCACCCTCTGCCCTTCCTGTCACTGTCATCAGTGACCTTCCAGATCTCCCACCTTCCAGCTTGGGTTTTGGCACCTGGCACTCAAGTCTCTTCTGGTTCAAATCCTGCCTTTGTCATAGGTGCTTTTAACCTCACAAGGATGACCCAGCCGACATCCGGCCTTCTCCTCTCAAAGTCCTTCCTCTCCCGTCCACCTCAGCTGACCCCTCGCACCAGCTTGGCCTGGACAAGCCGAGACCTGAAGCCGGTCCTCCTGCAAAAGCAGGAGCTGGAGTGTCTCCTTCCATCTCACTTACCTCACCCTTCCTGCTACAACGGTCCTTTACTCCCTCCCAGACCCTTCGCTTGCACTGATCAACTCTTGAGACTCAAATCAAGTCTGTGTCTTCCCATCACACCCATCTGGCATCACTGCTTCGCTCTGTGTCCTGAGCCTGTGCATCTGTAGTGGAGTGCTGCTGGCGAACGGCACCGCTGAGAACCCGCTGCTGTCAGCGTCCGTCTGTGCTCCCCAAACTGCAGGGCCCTTGGCAGCCCAGCCCCAATTTTCTCCTAGACTCACTTCCTACACAGTAATTTCAGCAGGTGACCTGCCACCCAGGGAGCCCTTTCTCTGCCTGGCATCACCCTGGCACTCCAGATCCCTGCCTGGACAGCAGCCACGGCAGCCCCTTGGCAAGCATGCTTCCCCAAGAATGCCCCTGCCTCAGGGTCCCAGGAGAGAGCACTTTAATTTGTTCCTGAGTTCTCGTTTCCCAAAGCAGGGTGGCCCCAGTCACAGGCCTTCAAATCCTAGCCTCAGGCTGTGCCAGCGGCCCTTCTCCCTGCACAGAGACTTTGCCTGGACACTGGACCTGGGCTGCCCTCCTAGGCTCCCATCCCTTGTGATGAGTTCCTCCCTGAGTGCCCCAAGCATTTCTTGCCGGAGGCCTCAGTCAGAATCCTCTCCATCCATCAGCAGGGTGTAGGGGAAGAAAGATAATTTTCCTTCTACCCTTCTGAGTTAAAAGTCCGTAATAAAAGACAGATTAACAAGAGAAGAACAAACAGAAGTTGGTAAACTTCAGAACAAACAGAAGTTTACTAACATGGATACGTGGGCGATACCCAGGGGGAAACAGTAACCTGCTGAGATGGCCGAGAGTTCAGCCTTCCGCAGCATCCCAAAGGGAAAGAGGTGGGGGAGTGGCGCCTCTTCAGCGAGAGTAAACGCTTTTCAGGGACAATGAACGGGCCCTGAGAACAGATGGGAGGTATGATTGCTCATAAGGAAGTCCGTCAGGGTGTGGTGTGGACTTTCAGTCTCCTTCCCCGTGACGAACGTCCATCCACTGCTGTTGGTGGAACCCCCAGAAGGGGTTTATGACTGTTGAGTCCCTTCTGGAGGACCCGCCTTCAGGCAGATGAGGGGAATTCAGAGAAAGTCTCTCCTTGCATTTGCTGTTTCTCAAATGCCTTCTAAAAATCAATAGGCCAAAGTGGCACATTTTGGGGGGCATATTCTGCTACCCTTCAAAGGCTTAATATGCAGCACCTCAACTTTCTCCAGCAGTAGAGACAGCAGAGAGGTGCCAAGGAACCAAACCTACCCCCCTAGCCCGCAGCTGCACCACGTACACATACAGACTCTTACAGTTTATTCTCAGACTCTACAGTTCAAAAAAGATTGAAGCTGGTTTACAAAATACACATAATTCAGTTGTATAAAGTGAAATAATAAATACCATGCTAAAGCAGAATCCTGCCCCCGCCCTTCCCTGATTTGAGATCTCCGAAGACGGAGCTCCGTGTTTTGCTGGACCTGCCCCTCCCTTACGGGAGGAGGGTGCTGAAGGACGAGTAGAGGAAATGGAGAGTTAGTCTAACAGGAAGCCGCGTGCATCTCTTCCCTGCTCGGTCCTGGGACCGGAGGGTGTAGGTTCTGCCACAAGCCATTGAGTAATTGGCTTCCACGAGAGCTGAGAGTGGCCTGGGAGGTGGATGTTTCTGCAGTCCAGGGGCACGGGGGAAGGGCCGGCTGCAGCCCCGCAGCCTCCCAGGCGGACAGCGCCACTGCCTGTCCACAGGAAGCCTGTGTCCACAGGCGCCCGCGGCCTCTGCGGTGCGGGACCCTGTGCTCCCGACCCGGCTTCTGCGGGCTCAGCCGGGAGACTCGCCCAGGCAGACGATACAAGGGCTCCCGCTGAGGACACGCTCTGCCGACAGGCTGCGTGTGCGCCGATCAGACACGGCCATCTCACTAGTCAGGGGACAGAAAAACACTGTCGCCTCCTATTTCTGATATTCCTGACTGGCCGACTGTGCCGTTTGTGACTTCGACTAGGCGGACCGAAAGATGGAGGAAAAGCACCTTGGAAATAATTGTACGACTTCACAGATTGTTAGCGAACCTGACTTCCCATTACCCACTCCAGAGTTGTAATGTGTTTAATTTTCATGCAATCTTCGACTATTATGCAAAAGAAAAATCTACCCTCAAAGCTCTATACTCTTTGTAATTAGACTCATTGCTCTCAACATCCAAGAATTATAAGATACCGATAAAAGGTATCCATTTAAAACACGAATCATAAGTGGGTTACTTAGAGATATCACCCCAAAGAGAATGTGTGTGGGCTTCTCATCGGGTAAATTCTTAGAGGGTCAGTAGCTGGCTGTTCAAGGTCACAGGTTCAGCTCTCAAGTATCCCAAGGGATGCTAACGAAAGTTAGACCAGAGTCCACTGGGTCGAGCACAACTATGTGTAACCTCGGTGGGGGCAGCAGTGCAGGGGCTCACACCCCAAAGAGCGAGCAGAGTGGTCAGGAGGTCAGCGAGCAGTGATGACAGGGGAGGCCGCGGGTGTGCGCAGGCGGCGGGGTTTGTGAGGGACAGGAAGGGAGAGGTCTGAGAATCTCGGTGCCGAGGGAGGAGCATCATCGTCCTCCGGGGGGATGTGGGGAGAAGCAGCTACATCATTCACTGCACCCACAGGGGTGGCGGGGGTAGGGGGTGCCTCCCCACAGCAGTTGTTCCCCGTCTTCCCTAGGGCAGGGCGAGTGCCCTCTTTCTCTCCATCTTCCCCGGGACAGTCCCCTGGTAGTCCACAAGGGTGTGCTGAGAAGCAGGATCAGGGACCCGGCGGGCAGGAAGGGTGATGGGACCTCAGCCTGACACGCTGGGCTGCTTCCCGAGCAGGGGGAGACCTGGGCCTGGCTCCCCACACAGCTGGGTCCCAGTGCCGGGCTGCGTGCTGACTCCACCCACAGACCTGGGGGAGGAGGTGGCTCAGGCCACATCAGAGACATTTGACTTCATCGTTGGGAACATGTCTACACAGGGCAGGCCAAATGAGGGCACGGGTATCACTGGGGAAAGTGGGGGTGGACTCCCCTCCTGGGAGGCACTTAGAATGGGGTGATGGAGTCCTCCTGACTTTTCCAGGTCGATTCTATGAGGACATCTCCCAGTTCCATGGAGGCTGCTCTGGGGTGTTTCCACGTTTGGGGGGACGTGGGGCTTAGGAACGCTGGAACTCATGCTCAGCGAGCAGCACACAGGGAAGCTGGGGGGATGGGAACATGCTCTCCTCTGGGCTCTGGCCTGCAGAAGGAGCCGTCTCTGTTTTTACTTTTGATTTCTACAGCAGATGAGTTTCATTTCGGGTGTTATTTTGCTACCCCAACCCATAGATACCAGTCCCAGTGGAGCCACTCTCCTCAGCTTTGCCTTAACTTGCTTTGATCTTTCTCGCATTTTCAATTTAAGGAATGTTTTCTTGTCCCACCTGAAAACCCTTACGTGGGATGCCAGCTGGGCAACGTCAACTACGAGGGAGAGGAGCTGCGGCGCTTTGGGGTCAGAAACCAGGACGCCCCAATCTCATCCCTGCCCTAGGCAGGACCGAGCAACCGAGCGACTGGTCTGGACCTTCTGTGCCTCCGTTTCCTCGTCTGCGGATGGAGTGAGACAGACGACTTTCTCTGTCGGCCTCCACCCTGCGGCCATGAAGAGAAGGAAGCTTTCTGGAACAGGAGAGCCGGCAGGAGCTCACCCCCGCCCCCCGCCCCCAGAAGAGTGCCCACTGGCCAGGAGAATTTGAAAGGCGTCCCGGGCAAATCCATGCATGGGCCTCAGTCTTGTCTGCTGGTGATTCGAACTCAGGTTAGGGAAGGAACGGAGGGCGCTGGTCATGCCAATGGTGAGCAGGAAGGACCGGGGGCTCTGAAGGCATCCTGATGCCCACTCCACCGCTGATGCACAGGGGGCTGCTGTAGGAAGGGCCCTGGGGCTCGAGAGGGGAAAGTCTTCTTCCAACCTAGAATGCTTTACTCCTTTCCATCTTACCAGGAGAGCCCAATGCGTAAAACAAGGCTTGGGCTGGGCTTCCTGAGAACACAGCTTGCTCTCGTGGATCCTGCCTGACCTGGCCTTCCTTCTACACACACGGAAACTGAGGCCCAGAGAAACCCCCGCTCGGGTCAGGTCACGCAGCTAGTCCGTGAAAAGGCCAGCACAAAATGCACACAGTCCAGAGGTCTTCTCCTACATGGAGCAAGGAGGGTTTCAGAAGGAGCCTGCAGAAGTGGAAAGATGGGCCGAGGAGGCCACCGGAAGTGAGCAGGAAGTGGTGAGGGAACGCCCAGGGAAGACAAGCTCCTGGGAGGGAGGCGACTCCACCTGTTCCCAGGAAGAGGGGAAAGTGAGGGCCCGTGAATAAAGGGGGTGGGAGTCTGGAAAGGGATCTAGTCATCTGAAAGGGGGTTGGTGGCCGAATGTCCAGCTTTCTTCACAGCAACTCTGCCGCTGGGGGACAGTGCCAGGACGCCTTCCCAGTGAGGGCTGGTATAGGTGTGGGCCCCGGGAGGTGGTCAGGGCCTGGGGCTCACTACAGGCGGATGTGGGAGATACTGCAGGTTCGGTCCCAGACCCTGGCAATAAAGCACACTGTGATCTTTTTGCTGATGAAGGGTATTGCCTTCAATTTGTAAAAACTCAACCCTTGTAAAGTGCGACAAGGCAGAGCACAATGAAACAGGAGGCACCTGTATGTGGCACACGTGCGTTTGCTGGGCCACTGAGTGCTATGTAGGTAAAGACTGCCTAGTATTGTAGCATAACTGTGTAAGCTTGAATTAAAGTTACTGCGAACTCAAGAATAGATCAAAGAACTAAATTTGATAACCACTGTAGCAGAGCTAATGCCTTTTTTAAAAAAGATTTTATTTATTTATCCCCAGAGAGAGAGTAAGGCAAGGAGAAAGAAACATCAATACGTGGTTGCCTCTCACACACCCCCTACTGGGGACCTGGTCTGCAACCCAGGCATGTGCCCTGACGGGGAATTGAACTGGCGACCCTTTGTTTCACAGTCTGGTGCTCAGTCCACTGAACCACACCAGCCAGGAGAGCTACTGCCTCTTAAGGCCAATATTGTTCCTCCAGTTAATTGAATAGTAGGTGGCCAGCTGTAATGTTGATAGTTAGTCACACAGCTAAGTCTATTGGATGAGTAATTAGGCAGATGGCTTCAATAATGACTAATATAGAATAAGTGGGGTGGGTGACTCTTAGGTGGGAAATAGGCTAAAGATTTGTTTTGTGGCAGAAACCAATAACTACTGTTCTGCCCATAGGGGACTGCCCATTCTTAGGTTTACTGATAGCTGTGTGGGATGCATAAATGAATGTGGTAGAAGGCCTAGTAGATTTGGTGGTATGGACATTAGAAATCAGGCCTGTTCTTTATCATTGTGAATGCCTACTATTTAAAAAAAAAATCTTTTCTTGTTATTTTATTATCGTTGTCCCAATTTTTCCCCCTTTGCCCTCCTGCACCCAGCTACTATTTGTTTTGATGTAAATTGAATTAGTCATTGTTGGATAAAAATGAAAAGCACCTATTAGTTAGGTTTGGGATATAAAATGCTTGGAGATAGAATAACAAGTAATCCTATTATGGTTGGGTTAGTGACAGAAGCAAATAAATTTTTGTTCATTTTGTTTCTTAAGGGATATAATGTTTCGATGTTTTAATTGTTTAGTTCTGGAGGTGAAGGATAAAAGTGTTTTGGAATTTTAATTGAAATACAATGAATGATACTGTAATTGATAAAATATAATAAATCATGTTGATATATTTTGTGGCATTATCATTAAGAAGAGGTTGAAACTCTGTCTTTAACTTAAAAGACTAATGCTATTTAGTTTCTTTTTTAAAGATTTTATTTATTTTTTTAGAGTGAGAGGAAGGGAGGGAGAGAAGCATCAATGTGTGGTTGCCTCTCACTCGCCCCCTACTGGGGACCTGGACTGCAACCCAGGCATGTACCCTGACTGGGAATCAAACTGACAAGGCTTTGGCTTGCAGGCCCGTGCTTAATCCACTGAGCTACACCAGCCAGGGTGCTACTTAGTTTTTTAATGACTTCATATTACAGATGCTGATCATTCATTGAAATATTTTAGTAGAACCAATTTGAGGACAATAGGCATAAAGATATGACTCAACCAACAAATTTCTGATCATTGTCCATAGTAGTATAAACCTGATGTTAGGGCTGTTTAATTAAGGCACCTGGAGTGACATTTATCTTTTAGCCTAGACAAAGGGAGGGAATACATAGCTCATGAGTGCAGGTCATTTTTGGGCTAATTTAGCATTCAGGTGGTAGCACTGCTTCATTATCAACATCTAGTAGTCCCAGTTCTGGCTTTTGATCAGTTGCAAAAATTACATAAATCTTGGTAGTCTGTGTATACACAGCTTGGATATCATTGGTGACTATAGGTTTTTACAGTTAGGGAAAGTTATTAATTTCATCTATTATATAAAGAATTTGCAATGATTGAGCAATTAAAATAAAGACAATAGGTAGATTAGTTCAAACTATTTCCATGTGTGCATCCGTTGCACTTGTGTGGGTTAGTTTAGTTGTTAATAGTAATGAAATAATGTGAAGGGCTAATGAATTAGGAAAATGATTATTTGTACATGATCATGAAAATGTAAAGATTTTTCTGTAGTAAGTGATGTAGCATCTTGGCATCTTAGTTGGAATGGACATGCCATACAGATATAAAGGGTTTGAAACTGAAATATTTTAACTTTTAAAAAGTGATGTAACTTTTACTGTCTTACTTATTGAGAAAGACATAGTTGTTATGAGGTTGGCTTGAATCCACTTGGAGAAGGTTCAGATTCCCCTTTTCTTGTGTTAAATGTGCAGAAGTAGGTTCTTCAAATGCAGGATGCAGTGGGGGACATCCATGCAATGATCTGAGACTGGTAGTTTGAGATGGGCAGTGGTTAATTCTACTGCTGATGCTTCTTGTTTAGATGTCAATGCTTCTCAGCGTATAAAAACTAATTTGTACTACCGCTGCTAATGAAATGAATGATCCTGTGGGTGAGACGGCATTGCATGTTGACTTTGCAGCTGGATGGTCGGATCCTGTTGTGGCATTCCTGAAAGGCCAAGAAAATGCTGCAGAAAGAGAGTTATATTACTGCCTACAAATATAATTGTAAAATAAGTTTTTGCTCAGGTGGAGTCGAGTGTATAGCCTGAAACTAATGGAAAGCTGTGGACAACTCCTCCTACAACTGGCAAATACTGCTCTGTAGAAGAGACATAGTAAACATGGGTTACTATTGGGCTGGCCAATAAGTTTTTGTTTTTGTTTCTGTTAAGATGGCTCTAGTTGTGCTTGGCTGTCTTTAACTTCATTTGAAACAATTTTGTTAGATTGTATTGTGACAGCTGTCATATCAGTGTGCATTAAAAAACTTATCAAAATTGATGAATTTTTGTGTAGCCATTCTAATATTGAAGATGGAAGATAATAAGCAACATTTTCAGCATGTTATGATTTATTATTTCAAGAAAGGTAAAAATACAACTGAAACACAAAAAAAGATTTGTGCAGTATATGGAGAAGTTGCTGCAACTGATCAAATGTGTCAAAAGTGAGTTGCAAAGTTTCAGACTTTCTATTTCTTTCTGATTCAGTCTTGGTAATCTGTATGTTTCTAAGAATTTTTCCATTTCTTCTGGGTTGTCCAGTTTGTTGGCATATGTTAGTTCATAATAGCCTATGATTTATTATGTTCCTTTGGTATCAGTTATAATGTGTCCTTTTTTATTTATGATTTTGTTGACTTTGTCCTTTTTTCCATGGTTAATCTAGCTAAAGTTTTGTCAACTTGTTTATCTTTTCAAAGAATCAGCTTTTAGTTTGGGTAATTTTTTCTATTGGGTTCCTGTTTTCTAATTCATTTATTTCTGCTCTAAGCTTTACTATTTCCTTCCTTCTAACCTTGGGCTCTGTTTGTTTTTCTTTTTCTAGTTCCTTAAAATGTGAAGTTGAATTGTTAATTGGGGACATTTCTTGCTTCTTTTTTTAAAAATATTTTATTTATTTATTTTTTTTAGAGACAGTAAGGGAGGGAGAGGGAGAGAGAGAGACATCAATGTGTGGTTGCTTCTCATGTGGCCCCCACTAGGGACCTGGCCTGCAACCCAGGCATGTGCCCGGACTGGGAATCGAACCTGCGATGCTTTGGTTCGCAGCCCGCGCTCAATCCACTGAGCTATGCCAGCCAGGGCCATTTCTTGCTTCTTAATGTAAGCATTTATTGTAATGAACTTCCCTCTTAGAATGGCTTTTACTATATCTCATAAGTTTGGGTAGCTGTGTTTCCATTAGCATTTGTCTTGAAATACTTTTTAAATTCCCCATTTAATTTCTTCTTTGATCAATTGGCTGTTTAGAATAGTGCTATTTAATTTCCATTTATTCATGAATTTTCTAGTTTTCCTCTTACTGTTAATTTCTAGTTTCATACCATTGTGGTCAGTGAAGATACTGGTATGATTTCAGTCTTCTCGATTTTCCTAAACATTGTTTTGTGACCTAACATATGGTCTGCCCGAGAAAACATTCCACGTGCACTTGAGAAGAGTGTGTATTCTGTTGTTGTCGTCGAATAGAATGTTCTGCATGTGTCTGTTAGGTTCCTTTGATCGATGGGGTTGTTCAAATCTGCCGTTTCCTGGTCCTCTGTCCAGATGATCTGT